>JBAMHX010000025.1:4926022-4980213 GCA_037177515.1 Pseudomugil tenellus | reverse complement strand
ATATCGCAAGTGATTATCCAACTTTACCACCTTCCTGTCAGTACTTATAAAACTTGCATAATTTCATGAGTTCTCAGTGATTGCCACTGGAAGTGTCACCCACTGTTCCCAATGCCTACTCTTGCTTCAAATTAACAGTCATGGTCAACTTATCAAAGTTCTTTACATACATATTCACACCTATAACCACCTGTAATTACACCGAAGCCATGAGCGAGGCATTCACTAATAAACTTTGCTTAAACCCCTGCAAAGAGATGGATCGTTATTTACGTTTATGAATGACCATCATCCTGTACTGATTGCTCCTACAATAGAATGGCAGATTGCTGCTCTTAACTATGGCCTTTTGTACCTTAAAGGTCTCTGTGCCAGTCATACTGAAATAAATGCTCCCTGTCAAAACCAATCACCTCATCAAGCTTGGCATTGATGGCAGGCCTTGGCTTAAATGGTGAGTTGTTTAGTGGGAACAGCAGGGCCAGAGTCAGCGTTGGCTTAAATGCTGCTGTGGAATTCAAGTCCTTGACAGAGAAGGAGGCAGTTGAGTAAACTTCTGTGAAGCACAAACCTGATCTTTTTTTTCTGTCTCGAAATAGCAGTCTGCATTTTATGAGTGCTGTTGCGGAGCATTCTGAGACATGGGAGGTGCATTGCCATGCAAATTTAAGTATTTCTGTTCATCATTAGCGGAAAAGAGCTGTTTGTGTGTAATCAATGAGATGTAAAGGTGTTTGATGTAGGGCAGGGCTGGAAAGGATGTCAGGTTTGTCACAGACGTTAGTGACGAGGATGTGGGGTTGCTATGCCAACCACAGGCACATCTGCTCTATCTTTTAGAGAACAGAATGAAGCTGTGTTTCAGAAGCCACTCACCAAATTCGGACAAAAAATGGAGACCACAGAGCAAACAAAGCAGGTCATCAGGCAGGTTTATTCACAGTTTGAGTTTGAGCTTGTAGATGGAGATCTGTATTGTCAGTTTGATTGTGTTGGTTGTTTTAACTGTGTGGAAGTGTTATCTCTGTGTACAACACCTCAGTTTCAAGTAGTTTTCTATTTGATGCTGATGACATCAAACAGAAGATTAGACCAGCCTTATATGAGACACTGATTCATTTTAGCATCTGTCTATTTTGCTCTTCAATTTTCGTCAAAGGGAGGTGGGCATATGAGACAAACTTATCAAGTTGCTTTTATAAAAACAATCTACCTCCAAAGGAAATACTCAGCCAGCATCTCAGGGGAATGGTGAACTGACAGGGTTGGGATTGAAAACTGAGCCTCATTCTTTTTTTTTTCTTTTTTTTTTAACTTTGCAACGCATTGTTTGTTGCTGTTTCTTTCTATTTCAAATTAGAAATACCCATTCAGAGTGGTGCTTTTATCATCACCTCTTGTACTTTCTTGTAGTCTGCTGTTACACTCAGATGACAAAAACTCTGAAGCTGCAAAATTATTTTTTTGTCTATTGTACTAGCCAGATTCAAAAAGTGGGGATCCAGTGTAAAGAAAAATGCACAGAACCCACTGGTTAGCATTTCTCATAAAGACTTTCCATTAAAAAATATGCAACATATCAGATATTTTATCATTTTATTAAAAAGTTTGGTCATTATGAGCTTGGTGGCACCAATATATCTATAAAAAGTAGTTCCAGGGTGATGTGTCAGAAATGAGGAGGGCAGTTATTGGAGTTTTATGACAGGAATGTTGTCAAATTCCTGTTCTGGACCTGCATTGTTCAGTTTTGGCTTTATAATGGTCCGGTTGTTTTCTTTAAGTTTAAGGCCAGTTCAGCACCCAGGCTCTTCCCTTGTGAAGCCATTCTTTTATGGTGGATGCAGTAGTCTACGTGGTTTAGCATTGTCTTGTTAAAATCTGCAAGGCCTTCTTTGAACCAAAGATTGTCTGGATCATCTGTCGCTCTGAAACCTTTCCACAAGCTGTCCAAGCTGTCCAGGTGCCTTCTTATTCTCTCAATCTTTTGATTATATTATATAGTCTTCAAAATTTCTCAGGAATATTTTTCTGAAATCATACCACAAATCAGATTATCATGGATTGGTAGAGCTCTGCTAATCTTTGCATCTGAAAGGTTTTGACACTCACAGCTCACATCACAGCTAATTTTTCTTTTTTTATTTTGAGTTGGGGTTTTGTATGATCATACTAGAAGTTTATATAATACACAATTAAACCTCCAAAATTAACTTGTTTAAGTGCCAGCTGATCTTCAGTCTGTCTGCTTTTGGCATTGTCGCATAGGATACCATGAACCATAAGTGTGCTTCTTAATGGATGCATGGGTTGGAGAGGCTGACACTATAAGTGAAACATAGCATCTAGCTATACTTCTTTACAAGACAAAAGCTCAAATTGAAGCCAAACTTTGTTCCGTTCAACAGACTTTATTATATTTCGATAAAGTCAGAGTGGGAAAAAAACAGATATTGGAATGTGCACAGTAGCTAATTTTAGCATTACCCTGGGCTAATACTTCTCCTGGATGTAGTACAAAAAAAAGAAAAATAATTTGTTGAGGTGTTCGTGTTTTGTTTGTTTTATTATTGTATAAACATGTAAATTATCTGCCTTACAGCAAAAACAGGTCTTTATTCCCCTTCTTTATATCTCACATGCTGTCATTCAGTCTGACCAGCCAGATTATGATTGCCATAAGACTAATAAACATGTTAAGCACACCTTCCCTGCATTTCCATGATGCATAAGCAATGGAAATTACAGTCAGAATTCATCCATATTAACTAGTTTGCAGACTTGTGATGGTTCCCAGGAAAGACATGAGGACGGTTTGTATCAGAAATAGTCCTTCAACAGTGGTAGGAATTTGCATTCCTGTTTGTGTGAGCATGCTATAAACAAGATTGCTGACAGTGTGCAATATCTTTCTTTTTTTTTTTTTTTTTTTACTAAATAAGTATCATATCCAACTTTCTGAGCTCATGGATCCAGTGTTTGAAAAAAGTTATAATCCCCCTTTCTCAGACACAGTATGATCTAATCAGTTCCAATGAAAAGTAAGTTCACTGTGAAACATCTTACCTACTAAAAGTGAAGTGTTTATGCTGCATGTTTTGTGCAGCGTCTCCTCTTTCTGTTCTTTTGTTGTGATCTTCGTTTGCGTAACAATCTTGTACTTTTGCTGATTAATCATTTTTGATGACATCATGTCCTGCCCCGAGTCATTATTGCCATGTGCTGCAGAAGAAGATGAACCAGCTATGCTATAACTCTGTCCATTCCGATTTCTCTCCAGTCTTTGAACTGAAAAAAGACAAGTTTGTAGAAGTTGAGAATGTGCAAACGTGTCCAGCTGAGGTTTGAGTCATAGAGGCCTCGGGATAAGATCATGGCTGAGGTTGTTGTGTTGTGTATGAAAGCCTTTCAGTTATTGTCAAAAGAAAAGAGCGAGCGAGGCAGAGACTGACTGAGGAGAGAGTTAATTTCTGAACTCTCCTCGAAGCTGAGGAAAAAGGCAGATGGGCTGGTCTATCCTCTGGGGAAGATTCAATTATAAATGATGCTTCCACCTGGAGCCATCTTGGAATCCCTTCTTCTTTAGGAGATCTTCCCCACCTAATCCTCAGCAGGCTTTGGTGTGGCCTGCCTCTGAAGTGATATGCCTCACACACTTTGTGTGTCATGCATTATGAATGATGGGAAGGAGACACTCATGTCCTAATTTCGCTGAGAGCAGCGTGAGCATCAACACATGAGCTAACAGAATGCTAATTTTCACCACAGAAAGGAGAGGATTGAGTCAGGTTTTAAAGAGCTTTAGTCTGTAAGTGTCCCAACTATTTATTTGTAATCTTTGTGTCTCTTTTTGCCATCTCAAGCTGATTTCACTGGGCATTCTCTGGCCTCCAGCATCCCTGTGCATCTCTTCAACACCATACCTCCTTTCCTTTCATCTCGTTGCAGCGCTGCTTTTCTCTCTCTAAAAATTCTACTGGTGGCAGCGCGCAGCATTAAAGTCAGTAGACAGGTCTTCTTTGTAGCCTAGAGTGCTGTGTAGATCTCAGCTGCAGCCTCCCTCCCACCCTCCTTTACTACTCTCCTAGCCTCTGAAATCCTCTTCAGGCCCCCCTCCTGCTTCCTCTTCCTTTTCCAAGCGGGGAGAATGGGAGCTGACATCTCCAGAGAACCGAGAAAAAAATCATTTAAAGCCCTTCCTTCTCTGTCCGCTTGCTGTTACAACACAGAGGAGTGTCAGTGATGCAGCAGGAGGGTAGGATAGAGGTGGAAGAGATGGAGGGTGAGACTGGCTATCTGAGGTTCACAGTAATGAGAGGGGAGTTGTTATGGCTCACCTTCTGCTTCTCACATCCGTGTGTCTGTGTGTATGTGGCCATTTTCGCCTCAGTGTACTCACATTTGCGCCTCTACAGTGTTACATGATGCTGAAGTGAGGAAACATGACTGCTTCATTAATGGGCGTCTGTGAGTCGATGTTCCCGTTCATCCGCGGTGGTCTAAGGATGATTTGGTGTGCCTGTGAGTACAAGAGCTGGTGATACAAAGTCTTTTCCTGTTGCTCAAAGAAAACAGGGGCTCAGGATGACTAGAAAGATACCACACAGTAACATCAGCACCATTTCACTGTCACTTCAACAGGACTTTACTGTTTTTAGTCTCTCTTCCTTCCTCTGCCTTCTGTTTCCTCCTCACTTTCCTAGCAGCAGGACACAGATGACAAATCAAGCCGTTCCTCATAAAAATACATGTCAAGAACTGCATGTTCCCTGTCAATGAGGGGCGATGTGAAAACTTTGACTAAGCCCTCTCATTGTGACTTGTGTTTTTGGATGACACTCAGGATACTTTTAGCTAAAATGTGCTCATCAAGTTTTAGGAACCTCTGCAACTTTCTGAGTTCACCAACCTTTGGTTAAAATAGTCAAGAAAAATTCTTAGATGCCTATAAAAAAGTGTTTTTTAGTACTTCTCACACATTTGAAACATACTTGATCACTTTTTTTAATCATAACAGGTTGACAAAAGGTTTAAAAATCAAGAGGAAATGACACAAATCAAGACCCTCATCAGCGACGACAAAACATACAAAACAGAGTGAGGCAGCTTTCAACCAGAAATAATATTCCTATTTTTTTAACAAACTCAGGAAATAGACAGGAAAATGCAAAGACATCAGATATGTATGTCAGTGTTGTCAGTGTGTCAAGAGTTGGATGAGTGTCAAATGATGTCAACAGAATGAGGGAATGTGTGAAACTCAAGCCTTGTGCCAATAATGCAAAACGTGATGCCAGTGATGATGAAAGACACAGAGCAGAGGCAATCAACTGATTTTAAACCCTGTCAGGAGAACTGGAAAAAACTGGATCACAATCATGCCATATAATACTGAGCCTGACTCAACTACAGTGGAATAAAGTGAATTGAGTTTCATTGAATTATTCAAAAACACTGAAATAAAAAATACATTGAAAACTTTTGACTTTTGGACTTTTTTTTGTACTTCATGCAGCTTTGTTTTCAAGAGTTTTTTGTGTAAAAAATAGACAAATCTACTAAATCTAGCTATACAAGCTATAGTATAACAATAAGTACATAAAAAATACACAAAACCAAACTGTGTTTTCCTGTTCTTGTATGTTGTTTCACATCACTCACCTTCTCCTTTTGACACTAATGGCCGACTTTAACAAAACTGTCAACGCTAACCTTCTACACCAGTAAAGAGGGTTTGGCTAGTCCTGGCATTCCTCCATACTAGCATCTCAGCGTCCACTCAATCTCAGTGAATGCAGCTGCTGCCCAGTGGCTCAGGCTTTATCATCTTAGTTGCTGGGGATACTCTGTAGCTCATGCAGCAAATCTGCTTGAGCCTCCGTGCCGCTTTGCTGCATTTGTAACTGGGATCTGGCTCATAAAGTCAGAATATAATGTCAAAATGTTAATATTAATTTAAATATGCTGTAGTTTTTTCCCCAAACTTTAATATGATGCAAGATAATTGCATTACAATAGAATTGAATTGGTCTGAAACATAACAGTATTTAATGTTCAGTGTTGCTCAAGGCAAAAGTTTGTTGTTGTATACAGCTTTGCCCATACATCATAATGTTGTCCTGACTGCCTGTGAAAAACTCTCCACTTTTCCACCGCTGTGTTCTGTTTGTCGTGCTTCTCTCTTCAGTTTTTTCTTCCATTTCCATTACCCCTGGTTTTTGGTGCGTAAATCCATACAGTGTGGTAATGCTCCAGCTTATTATAACGGGGAAACAGACAGTGTAAATCATTCCAGGCTGGCTGTTTTCTTAGCATAGCTATTTTTCATAACACACTGCCCTTCATCAATCATATTCTGCGTTTTGTTCAGCGAAGCCGATGAGAGGCGGGAACCGGTGGCCACCATGTGCGGAGACGATGTCAGGCATTTTGTTTGCTTTTTGCATTAAAAACAGATTCAAATCGGCCGTCACACATGCAGCATACAGTACAGACATTAATGTATAGCATTTTAGCCATTTACCACCAAACCTCAAATTGGCAGCTGAGCCAAGAAGAACGAAAGAGCCAACATTCAATCATCAGGCCCTCCCGCTTTCTCTCGCTGTCCCAAACGGGGGAAGAAGGCAACAGTTAGAAATATGAATTATGAAATGATAAAAGGTTGTAAAATGGAGATAAATCCCAGTGATTACACAGCTCAGTATCTCACAATTTGATTCCATTGTGAATGGATCTTCATTTGAGCTGTGTGAAGGACAGCAGAGCTAATAATTCCCCATGTATGAAGCACAGAAGAGGAAAGGGATATAATGACAGAGTTCTTTTTGAATACTATTGAAGATGCAATTACATTCTGCATCGTACTTTCGAAACTTATTTTTCCCTTTTCTGAGGCTTCTTACCCTCTTTTTTTTCTTCTCTCTCATTCTCCAATGGCAAAAAAAAAAAAAAATTCGACCACATCAAACCGTGTTTGTCTTCTTTCTGTATCCCCTGGGGTGCCAGCGCTGCAGAAAGCCCAAGAGATAACAAGAGGAAAGACATAAAAGCACATAAACAAAATGCACACACAACCAAGGAGGAGGAAGGACAGGAAGTGTGTGTGCTTGCTGTGCTGTTTGCTGGAGTTCAGCTTGTACATGTCTATGCAGATGGCCTCTAGGATGTGTGTAGTCATGGAAGTTGGGCTTCAGAAAATATACCCACTGCAGTTTGGTGCCTCATGGGTGGCAGATGGTCACCTTTTTATTTGGGGTTGTGTATAAACACATATATTCACCTTATAGATCTTCCATTAAAACCCATTAGGATCGATGCAATGCAGTGGTCCACCAGGTCCGATGTAGAGAGGGTGCCTCAGGTTTTAATGGGTCTGCATCTGCGTCTTTGCAGCTTTTGCAGTATGACAGGCAGACTCAGTCTTTTACTGTAGGTCTGCTATGACTAAACACAGGCTTTTATCACAGCGTGATGTGAAGTCTGAATACAGCCAATTACCCAGTTATAACACATCCACACTGTGGCATCTGCTCCACTTTTTTTTTCCGACAGCTGTTTTTTAGATAGCATTGTTGCCTGGTAAAGTTTTAATATATGGAAAAAATAGAGACTACATATTTTACTAAGCAATAACTGTGAAATATTTCTGTTTCTGCATGTCGGTTAGATGTGCCATCTTGCTTTACTTTTACTGCTTTTTAGTCATTTTTTCTGCTAGTTAAGTGCCATGAAATCAGTGACCTTTAGTGATTTTTTTTTCCCCCTTTGCATGATTTTTTTTAAAAATTTTGTTTCTAGTTTTCAGCCTGGTTGGGTAATGTCAATTCATAGCCTGAAGGACATATCTGTTCTGCAGACAGGTGTCCTGACCTTCTGTAGTCACCGCCACGCCTCAGGGGACCTCTGTGAAATAGAGGCTAAGACTTTGACCCACTCTCACATGTACTGTTTGTGTTTCAACAGAGTCACATTCAGTGGATCCCAACATAGTAGAGTGAGGCATTAAATCAGTGCTTTTATGTCAGCACCGAGATTCTTTCCAAAATATTTTGGTCATACATTTCTTCCCATTTTGCATAATTTTCTCCCAAATGAATGGAGGGTCCTTGTGCTACAATAAGATTTCATTTGGCCCCCCTCCAGTACCCACTGGCCATAGCATGATGGCATTATTTAAAGATATAGATGAAAGTCCCCTCTGATCCCCAAAATAACATCCTTTGCAGTAATCTGTTTAGATAGTAGATTTAATTCCTTTGATGATTATTTCCCCTGCAGTTAGCTTGTGAAGAAGCTGTTTGGTGGATAAAACTACATCCATTATTTCTGATGTTTAATGCTGAAGAATCTCAGTCTTGTCAGTAACGATTGTCACAGGTTGTCATTGCCAATCGATCACAATACAGAAGCAACCTTCACATCACTAGTGAAAATGCTTTTTCTGCCGATATGAAGTCTGTGTCAACAAGTCTGAGCCAATTTTTGATCCCAGATCTGATCGTATACATTGCTACATGATTCAGGGTATTGACTGTCTTCATGGCTTGTAGCCTGTTTTGTCTTCATACACCTGCAGTACTGCTTAACCCGAACTTATTCTTGCCCTTAATTACACATTTTTGTGTGCTTAACAGCTGCCTCAGTTATTTTGTGTTTATTTGAGGTGGGATTTTTGCATGTCCTCAGGAATTGAGGCCACATGTGCATGAGTAACACTATGAATGGTTTAGGAAACAATTTAACCGGAAGCAAAATTAGGTTGTTGAAGGTAAAAGTTATAAAAAGTTTAAGAGATAAGACACCATTTGCTTGTTTTAGGGTTGTTCTACACCATCTATGATAGTGTCATTTTTTTCTCCAATATTATCTTAATTAATCAAGTACAAAGATCTGGTACCATATTAATTGACTCATTTAATCCCTAGAATACAATGGAGCCAGTTGCCAAAGCAAAGTCAGGTTAAAAAGCATGTTTATGCTGTTTCTAAAGCCATGCAAGTACATGCACTTAAACAGCAAAACTGATTTGTTCAGTTTTTCTCTACCTGGTAGTTGTGATTGTAAACAGTCAAATCTGCTCTGCCCTGGACTAAAACTGTATTCAAACTGCTCAGGAAGTTTGTATTGTTTCCAGACCAATGCAGCAGACGTTATGCTTGGATTTATTGCACACCTGCTCTTTCAAACAGAAGCACAAGACCATTGTTTATTAAGAGTCAGGGGACCAGGTTAATGACTGAAGAGAAGTTAGCCAAGGTAATTGTGGGAGTTTGTGCTAAAATATGCTAGACATCTTAAAATATGCCATTACTTACCTTCATGCTTTAATTAGACTTCGTGTGTAATCAGTAAAAAGTAATTAGACTAGTGCTCCGGGTAGAAAAGCCTTCTTACTGTAGTGAGGTTGCTAAAATGGAACTAGTGACCTTGCATTTTTAGCGAGGCTGCAACACTGAAAGCAATCTGCTTTAATTCTTTATCCTTGTTTAAATCTTTATAGTAGCGCTAGAAAAGATGTGCTGTTCAATTCTTCTGCATGCAGTGACAGCACGAATGGATGTGCAGTGGACTTCCTCTCTGTGCAGAAACGCAGCCAGGGCAGTCTGGGCCCAGCAGGTTATTCCAGGAAACGTGCTACATAATCGACTCCATCTTCTCTGTACTAGCTCGCATAATCACCCACTTGTGTGAATTCTAATGTGAGAACACATTGTGACTTTGCGCACACATTTGCATTCTTTTTTGAGCACCACGACGTGCACTAGTGCAGAGCCGTGGGTACACGCGTCAGACAACGCCACTGTCTGTGTTAGAGTTTCATGCTGAACATTGTCTTCTTCAAACACTAAGCAAATCTCCTCAATGTGATAATTGGCTCCCTGGGGTGCGTGTATCTTTTCTGCTCATCATCATCATCATCCCCTCAAGAAAAAGAGGGAAAAAAGTGTGTTTGTGTGTGTTAGATTAGATAGGCAAAGTTTACTAGTTTGTCAGGGAAACAGATAGCAAGTCTGCCTCAACTCTTTTTGTAAGGACAGGACCTGAACCTGTCTAAAGACTGCAATCTACAGTTGTAGCGGTGCTTCTTTTCTAAAGCAATTGATTAAATGTGCTGTTATTGCTTAAGCCACTTCACATTGGCTTCATTTGTTGTAATATAATGACCAAAAAAAAAAGACTAAATCCCAAAAGAATCCATCAATTTATGATCACCAACAGGAGGTGAAACAGTTGTTTTGAGCCTAAATTGTATCACCTGTTTAGATATTTCTTATGTCACTGGAACAACACGAGCTGGTGGTGTGCACGCTCACAGGTGAGCTGTGTAAGAACGAGACCTGTTTTCTTGTGCCTGAAGGCAAATAGATATGCTCATCTGGCCATAGCTGTCTCTCCTTCTCCCATAGTCCCTCTCATCCATATGTTCTTGCAGTCTCTAGGGTATTATGGACCACAGAGCAGATTGTCGAGCGCTTCATCGGGGGAAACAGGGAGACAGCTGGGCACCCATCACATAGCCAAACAGATGTTCAGGTGACTTAGAGAGGAAGTGAATGAAAATGGCGGAGCTCTGGGAGGTGATGAGGAAGATGGAGAATGTTGATGCAAGAACTCTGAGATTTCATTAGCAATCCCCTGACGAATAGGATGGGGCGAAAGCTTTCGACTGTCTCCAGGCCGCAGGAGTCTGTTTTGCCTCCCGCACTGATTCATCCACTTGCGTATCTGCTGTAGGGTCTAATGCTTTTGATCTCTCGATTATCTTTGCCTAAACGTGTACAGGATGGCTAAGCGGCTCAAGGATTCAATGATTTAATTCTGACGCACCTTAGGGAACATTCAGAAGTAGAAATTAAATCCAACCCGGTAACAAAATAAGGAAACTTTGATTTATTTTCCCAAAAAGAGAAATCAAACCATTTTCTGAGGTTCTGTGACTCAGGGCGAAGCTTGATCCAATCAGGGGTACTAATCTGACACAGATCTACATAAAGGTTGATGTAATAGCAAAATGATCTGCTATCCTTCCCTTCCACTGCTGATACCAAGGTCCTTTTTCTACACTGTATTTGTCAAATTAAACCCAGTGAAAGTTCTTCGATCACAGTGCCTAGCTCTCCCCACCTCTCCTCTCTCCTTTTTTTGTGCCAACCTTTGTTCTTCGGTTGCAAGTCTCATATATAATACATGAGGATTGGGAGACTTATCCCATCCTGGTCATACTGGCTCTTATTCCCTGAAAAGGGGCTATATTTAAGATCCGAATAGGCCAGAGAAGGAGTCAAGGGAGCCGCTGACTTTTACCCAAAAGGTGGTTGATGCTGAATATTGTTAAAATTCTAAAATAGGACTTGGCACAGTTACATTGTAGAAGCTGTAGCGTAAATGTGAAGGGAGTCCATTTGATTAATTGAGGTGTTTTTCATTTTTATGGTGTCAAAATTGCAACATAATAAAATCAAAAGATTGTTTTCATAATTCAATAACTGAGCAGTTGGTATGAAAACAATTATTATTATTAGAAATATGTCAGATCATATTTGTTAGAATCACATTGCAAATATTCTGATAACCTATGTAAGTCATGCCGTTTCCCTATATCTCTTTGTTTACCACAGCTGGCACCACCTACATCTTTGGCAAAGGAGGAGGCCTGATCATGTACACGTGGCCCAACAATGAGAGGCCGAGCACACGGACGGACCGGCTGGCCGTGGGCTTCAGCACCACCATCAAAGACGGCATCCTCGTCCGCATCGACAGCGCTCCACGTCTGGGTGATTACATCATGCTGCACATTGTACGTATTACTCTTATCATCACTCAGCTGCTTGGTTTTTTTAAACTGTATAGAAGCGGTCATATGCTTCAACTAAAGCATCACAAACAACCTCTAAATGGTTTGTTTTCTCCTTGGAAGCATCAGGCTGAATCCAGTCCATGATGTCTAAGCTGAAAACAAGAACATAACTCACTCCTGTCCACCTAAATTTTAGGCCACCATCCACTTCTAGTTAACCCCACTTCTTGCTAACCCTCAGCATGAATAATGAATGCAGCGCTTTATACATATGGAGTATTTCCCCCCCTGTAGGAGAAACATGATAGATATATAATGCAAAAAGTGTGGCCAGTGTGAGTTGGAGTCCCTGGCTAGTGGACCAAGCACCCATGCAGCATCTTAATAATCTCAAACTGTGACTTTGTATTTGACTTGTTTGCACCAGCATCAAGTATTAAATAATCATCTAATGCAGCCAGATAAATGCAGGCCGTCAAATCACTGTAGCATTGGTATGACAATTTGGGGATTGGAGGAGTTGCTGCTGACACCATGAAAAAGGGGGAAAAAATCTGATGATGAGGAGGGGCTACAGTTGCAGAAGCAGATTGAAAGTATTTTTCTTCTTAAAGAGCTCCCCTCATCTCCCAAGTGCTGGCCATGTGGTGCCAAAAAGCAGCCATCTGCTCTGCAAAGACGAGCGCCAACAACAAGCAGTTTTTACAGTATAGAGAAACGCAAGTGTGCGATTGCAAGCATGTTGAGGTGAGAAAGGAAGTGGAACGGCAAGAATAGAGGGGGAAAATGATAGAGATGTACAGTAAATTGAGTGGGTGATGTGGGAAAACTCCTTCTTGCATGTTCCTAACTGACTTTGTAATTGCGAAAGCCTCTGAAGGAAGGAAAGGGAATGCATTTTTAATTCTGCATTTTAGACATCAGGGCATAGCTAGCTAAGCAAGATATTTCATATAATTTGGCTGCAAGTCGTTGAGTGGGGAATGTCTTCATTCCACTGCTCTCATGCACTGATGAATGCATTGATAGGAAAAACTGGAGATTTCACCAATTCATGCAATGGGCAAGCATATGGGATGTTAGTGTGCATGGTTTCTTAATTCTGCTAAAAGAGTGAGACAGTGTTAATATTTCAAAAGATTTTTTGACAACCAAGGCTGTAAAAAGAAAGATTGGGTTACATTTAAAATTAATAGCGATTGTAGATTTAGACTATGAAATAAGTGGCAAAAAAAAAACAACTCCTTTGTTCTGCAATTATACTTGAATAAAAATCAAATTAGTTTGGCTGGATTACAGGTAAACAGTGAATAATTCATTAGACCTTGAGTGAATATTTAGTTGTGCAAATATTAGCTCTAGTATTTGTCATTATTTGAAGCAAGCATTATCATTTGCCCCTGCATTAATTTGTACAGCACTGTAGTTGTGGGAGTATTAAAGGGAAGGTTAGTGCCAAAGGGGTGCAGTTTAATTTGCAGCTAAAACAACTATGCTGTGTCTAGAAGATCTATGTGTGGAGATGCTTTTAAATGAGCAGAGAATCCTGACTTCACTGAAATGCCATGAGATAATAATTCCTAATGACAGGCATCAGGTTTTCGCTGTCAGCAGTTTGCGTTCAGTAATGAATCTGGAGGAAAAGGTTAAAGGCATTATACCTGTCAATTCTGGATATATGTCTTACCAAAGGTCTTCTTGGCCCCAGAGCTTTCACCTGAGCCTTTACAATGATTGTCATCATTGTTTGAGCATTAACACACTACATTCAAAGCTCTTTAATAGATAAATAGATGACAGAGTCAACAAAAAGGAAAATAAATACAGCAGTTTTATGCTTACTATTGATTTTCATGGCTTACAAATACTTAATTTTTGGTTAAATAAAACATCAAGAAAGCAATCAAGTCTTTTACTCATCTTGATTTGGATTTAAGTAACCTGCAAATGCAGTTTACAAAAAATAAATACATAAATCATGGCTTTTTTTGTGCGACACATAGAAAAATCCACATGGCAAAGCTATTCACTGTCTCTCTTCCTTTTCTTGTTCTCATCTTTGCTTTCCTCATTATCTCTCCAGCGTGATTAGCTTACGGCTTGTTTGGTAAGCATGAATTAAAACGCTGATTGCCATGTTTACATTTTAACTGCTAAGAACAACTGCGTGCTTGGCTTGAAGTCGTAGGCAGTAATTTGGGGCAATTTGCAGAGGTGAGCAGGACATTTCGCTTTTGCAGGTATCTCATTTACACGTTCACTTGATCTGAATGCACAGTCTACTGTACAAGGAGTCCAAGCTGCACAGACTTAACACATATGTAAACATCTGAAGTAGCTGCATTAAGCGTCTTTATATCAAAGCTGACCTTTTTACTTTAAGATGATTTAAAATGAGGGTTCGTGGTAACAATGATTAGTGAGGTTAATAGTATGTATTAAAACTTATATGCACACAGGCGAGTGCATGGGTTGGATGAGTCACAGTCTCTCACCAGGGACTGGAAAACTGGAGGTGAAGATCACTCAGAATATATCACGCATAGACTAACACACTATACTTATGAGCCGAGTCTTCAGGGTATAAAACAGGTGAGACGGGGTATTAATTAGATTTGTATTTTAATGAAAGGTTCTAACAGCAGTTATACACTACTGTCTAAATATTTTCTAGATATGAAAGTAAATTTAACATATTTCCTTTTTAAAAACTCATTTGTGTAAACTGGAAAGATTGTTTGGTTTTACGCCGGAAAGTAAATGTAGCTTAACATAGATAGCTTGGATAGATATTTAGCTTAGCTTAGGCAAATAATTTAGCTTTGCTTTGTTAACTTGAAATATATTTAGCTTAGCTCAGATAGCTAATTTAATGTATCTTAACTTGGGTTACTTTGAATATCTTAGATCAATATGTAGCACATTTAACTTAGTTTTGATATCTTGGAACATAGCTTATCTTGAGGACATATGGTATGCAGCATTGCTTAGCTTGACATGTAAAATTATCTTGCCTTTGATAAATTGGATACAAATTTAGATGAGCTCAGATAGCTAACTTAGCTTAGCTTGGAAAGCTTAAACTATTAATTTAGTTTACCTTGGACAGCTATGTAACTTAGCTTAACAGTAGTAGCAAAGCCTTTTGAACAGGTCAGTCATGACATTTTGACCACCCACTTCAGCCTTCACATGATCAGGTATGGACTGTGTGGGGTCTCACAAGCGATATTATGGCATCACATCCTTTAAGACTTATCGTGTACATCTCAATTATTTTAAAGATTAAAACTTTTTTTTATTTTTTTGCTGTGCAGTAGGATGTTATTTTCAGAAATAGGTTGTTGCGATCATGAATATTTTATTTAATATAGTTGCACCATTGTTTGGTTATGTAAAATAAAATCCATATGAATGGCTGAACTCAAGGTTTTCAAGATACTTCTTTCCACAATGATTCCTGGTGACATGTTTTCTGTAGGTTTTCCATGCAGTGAAGCTATGATCCAGTCTAGCCAATACAATTTAACCTTTTTCAAAGTCACTCAAGTCCTTCCGCTTTGCTTCTGCTTCCAGCATCACAACTACAAGGATAGAATGTTCTTTTTCTGCTAGGTGCCATGTAAAAGGGGTAATCGATGGTGTGACTTCACTTGTCAGTAGTCATAATGCAATGGCTATTTTAGTTTATGCACATTATGATTGTCAGTCTATTACATAAGTGGATTAACTCAGATCAGAGTCTGCAGTAGGTAAGTTTAAGCTATGAGGGGAGTAAGTGATTGGCATGTCCAACATAAAATTGACAGCTTGTTAAGACAAGGTTCTTTGAGTTTTTAGTCAAGTATATAAACAACATATGAAAAAGGTGCCTTGCCAGATAAAGACCCTGTTAGTGATTCATTGTAAAACTTTTCTTGTTGCTCAGCATGCAAGGTCAGTGCAGTGAAAACACTGATTGTGATTTCTGAGTGCTGCTTTTCTTTTTATGACGTGTATTTTAATGCTTGTTTTCATGTTGATTTAAAGTGAGAGAAGAGATTTTTTTAAAAGCCTCAGTCAAGGTCATGTTAGCAGTTGATATAAACAAAATAAACTCTTTTGCGATGAAAATGTTAATGCTATTCATAAAATCTCCAAATAGCCTTTTTAAAAATATAGTCTAAAATAGATTCCAACCTGCATAATATTCAGTCTGAAAAAATCATGGCAGCAACAAACATGACAATCAATCAGGCTCCTGCTTTCTAATGGAGCCCCCACATCAAATTTCATTTCTCACTTCATATGTCCTCTTATGCTAATTCACAGGGAAAAGCTATAGCTGCTGGATAATTGAAATTGTTTCAAACACTCATAGACGAGATGCGGAATAACATAAGTGGCTTTGGATGGCAAATGCCATATAACCCTTGTGTTGTGTCCATTTTTCACATTACCTGTATATGTGTACAAATGCGTATATGTTTTAATGACTTAATGCAGTTGCACTTTTACTTTCCAGCACTCATCCATCACCTATTCTCCTCTGTCTCTGTGTTTATGTCTAACATGTCTGTTTCCCTATCTACTTCCCTCCTTCCATCTCCTCCTGACAGAGCTAATATAAGATGTTTGATGTGTACCTGTGTGCACCAGTGCGTGTACGACCAGAAATGTATTGCCTCTATCAAGTTACCCTGCCTCAGCAGGGAAAGATAGATATTAGCAGGGAAAGATAGATATTATCACAGTTATGGTTCATGGCCTCTAATCGCATCACCCCCCCCCCCACCACCACCACCACCACCCCATAAAAAAGAACTGAGAATTAGTCTGTATTAGAATCACTTTGTCAATGAATTTGTTGATTATTTGGATTTTCTGGTCACACAAGTACTTATTTCAGCTCCTGAAAGTTGCAAGTATTTCCCTATGAGGTTGAGATGTTTTAACAGATTATTAACATTCCCGGGGGAGCCACAGTTGACAGAATGACTGTTCACAGCTGGGTTGGCTTAACAAGCCCACTACCTACCAGATGGTGAGTGGACATGTGTGTATTAGGAATATATGTGTAGTGTGTATTTGCACCAACCAAACAAATGGCATTGAGCAATCAGAGGCCAATTATTGTTGCACCAATGAACCTTTGTTCCTCTGACAGCTGGGCTGCTACCTCAACTCTAGATATCTCCTAAATTCCAGTTACATATGTTTATTTTTCTGAAATAATGGCTAAATTCTAATTAACTGCTTTAGTTACATTATTCAAATGTTGTGCACGCTGACTTGCAGTCACAATATAGCTTCCCAGGACAACTGAACTAATTTATCACGTTTTATTTTTATTTTTTTTTTTTAGTCACCCTCTAAATATATATAGGCTTGTTACCCTTATTTATCCAAATTGAAAGGGAAAATGTGCAATTTATTTTTAAGTATTAACTTTATGGGAAAGTTGGCTAAATTCCCAATGCAAAAAAATCACTATTATACAATATTATTGGTGCAGTAATCAATGTTCATCAGTGCATACATAACAATATGTTGAAGCTTTTAATGTAGTCATGTTTATCCATCAAACTGACAGCAGGATGTGTTTTTCATACTCATCTGCAAATCAGCAAACTGAATAAGACATCGTAATTTATTTGTTTATTGTATTAACAATAAATAAATCAACTCTCGTAAAAAACTACAACATAAGAAAGAATGTTAATGCTTAACAGGAGAGGGTACAATAAAAAAGGAACAAAGAGATTTGCAATAAATATCAAGATAAAATATCAAGGTTCTACCTTTGTGTACATTTACACATGTACTAAATCTATTTTATGTCAATTCCACAAATAAAGAGGACAAGTTTACTTCAGTTTCATTTCAGCAGCTCCAAAGAAAAAACTACATTATATTAACATAGAACAAGCTAAAATATGAAAGTCGGGTTTTCTCTGAGTGAGAGAGGAGCATGAGATGCCAAATTACAGAGATTTTATTTATGATTTAGTTTAAATAAAACATAATGCAGGTTATTTCTAATTATTCAACATGGAATTAACCTGGAACTTTAGTGTCTGCATGGATTCTGGGTAAATAATTCATTCTTGTCAATCATTGTGTATGGCGCCGCCAACTAATTGAAGGAATGCATGAATCTAGTTTTTTGATGCATTTCTAAAAGGGAAATAAATTCAAGAGTTACATGTATTTGGTATTTCCAATGGAGAAAAAACTTATTTTAAAATCAATAGTTATAAAGATTTATTTTCACAGGATCATCCATGGTGGTAGTGGTAGCCTTTATTGTGTGTGGGTTTAGGAAACCTGTGTTTGAATCGGGTTCAAACAGATATGAGGTCTTTAATCACCCCTCCCTAATTGCTCCCCAGGAACTGAAAAATGGCTCCAAACTGTTCTCTCCTACAACTAGGAATGGGTTAAATGCAGAGCTGAATTTTTAAATTGGGGTTAATAAAGTATAAACGAAAACTTAAAAAAAATAGGGTTTTGATTAACTACAGAAGCAAATTTAAAACAATCTTTTGATAAACAGTTAAATTCAATTAAGAGATTTGAAGTGAGTAAAGAAGGTTTTTTAGTGTTGTAGATGGTGATCAAATCAGCAGAAGTAGTTGTCTTGTGGAGGAAAACAACTTTGGTGGACATCTATCAGTACTTATGTCAGGGAAGTTGGGAATTCTTTAACCAATTTTTACACAATACTGCTGAATCTTTTTACACATTTTCTTTGACTATTTCATTAAGGTTTCACTTTTAATACATGTGAAATGCAAATCAAAAACAGATGGAAATTTGACAGATGACATAAAGATATTTGATACTTTTGTAAAGTAATCTTCAATAAAAAATGTCATGCTTAAAAACTTTTTAAAAACAGCAAAGGTCAAACCTTTCATACTTTTCATACCTTTCATAATGGCTGTATTATATTCTGTCCAGACAATAAGTGTTGCTTTATTTAGTCTGAAATAATTTAATCTCTGACTTCCCAGAAAAATGAATGGCATCTCACTTTGCAGTTCTAGACTTATTGAACACCACAGAAAAAGAAAATGTTTTAATTTACACTTATGTGTTCCTGTTGTAAAGCCATGTCACCAACATTCAAGAGCCAAAAGAATAATCAAAGAAACAAGGTGAAAGTCAGGTGCATGTTGTTATTAATAACTAACATCTTCAGCAGGTGCCTTACCTCTGACATCAACAAATAAAAACACACAGACACACTTAAATGCACATTACACAAGTTTTTTTGTCCTATGTATTTTCTCGCCCACGCCATGTATCGGTACACAAAAGTATGTGTATAACATGCATTTGTACTGTTTATTTTTCCCTCCCTGTCTCCACCCTCTCGTTGACAGTCACCTCTGTGTAACAGCCAAGTAGGTATACAAACACAAATGTGTGCACACACATCTCAAAGCTCCTTCAACAAATTTTCACCCCCCAGCACACTGCCACGGACACTTCAAAAATGATATGAGAGCTCTTCAGGGATATCTGCCTGTCATGTCAGTTGAAGGCACCTCAGTCTAACAGAGCATCTGATACACACATACACAGCATCTCAACAAGTAATAACTGCCCAAGTTGAACAAACTGAGCAACGTTATTATAACGTACCTGTTTGGTCTGTGGCCTTAGCCCTGGCCTCAGAAATGCATATTTCATAGATCAGGATGAAAAATTCAATGAGACACAACAAACACTGTGCCTGCCTATGTCGTCTTTGCTCTCTGACAGCCAAATCCCACTGGAATGCCTGTGTTTTCACAGCTTCATGGAAGGACATGAATCCCATTTGCGCAGTGATGAAGACTCAGAAAGAGAAGATGAAAGAGACAGAGTAGAGCATCATGTACATCCAAAAGTAGAACAAATACAAGAGTCTAAATGAAAAGAGGAAGAAAAAGAATAAGGATGGGTGGGGAGGGAAGAAGTCGGAGGGATGCGGGATGCGGAATGTGGATATTTTAGAATTCAGAGCAGGATCAGAGACAAACTTGGCTCACATAGGTCTCAACACACATTGACTGTGAATTCCAAATTATGTGTTGCTTCTCTGTCTCACTTTGACGCCCCACCAGACACTCTCTCCCTCCAATCTCTCTTTTCTTCTTATCTCTCGTCTTTATTTTTCTGCATCGGTGCCACAGCACTATTGTTTTCACTCTTAAGCTAAGATTGAGCACTAGAAGCTGGCCAGTCAATCGGTTTGATTCCAGCTGCAGTGCAGAAAACAACTCTTTTAAAGCTCAAGGTAAGGGTCACTGTTATCGTTTGAATGCCACCATGATTGTTTCATCATACGAATTTTTTTTTTTTAGATTGTACAAAACAGGGTTGTTCATAAGTCGTTTTTTGCAAGTCCAAGTCAACTCACAAGTCACTACTAGCTTAAATGAGTAATGTGCTGTATGACGCCAGGTGTGTGGTCTCCTTAGAAGACCGCATTATAATATCCAGCATTTAATAACGGCTCGGATCTTCAGCCTTGAGACAAAAACCCTGTCCCTCTCCACTGGACAATTTCTTACCTTACTGAATTCAGAAAACCTGTAGATGAACATGAAAATGAAAATGCATAAAAGTGCTCTTAACACAACTTATCCAGTAGATTTTAATGAGGACAAAACTCAATCTGGACTCTCAGAGAAATTTTCAGAACTAATATTGCAGTTTATTACATTTATTCCTGAGTGTAGAGATGTGCCAACATGTTTGATCTTAGCAGGATCACCTACTGTCCTGCAGGTTTTAGATGTTTCCCTGCTGCAGCACTTGATCCAAATTACAGCTCGTCATCAAGTTCTGCACAACCCTGTTAGAGACTCATGTGTGTTTCAGCAGGTTTCTGATTCCATCAATAGTGCATCAGGATCATAAATGTTTGAGGACCTTTGAAAATTGTGATGAACAAAAAAACTATTTAAAAATTTAAAAAGCAAATTAATATAACTTAGTGTTTTATATAATTTATATCCAATAACACATAATAACATAATAACACATTTGGTGAAGTCAACCTGAAGGCCTTAACATTATATTAGTACAAATTTAGTATAATATATGATCTTATTCTTTAGTATTGTGAGTTTAGTAGGATGTTCATCCCCTTAGACCTTCCATAGAATAGACTAACTGTGTCCCAGGTTTGTGGAATTTGTGCTATTTTCTTGTGAAGAAACAGCAGCTGACCTAGCAGAGTTGGTATTAGCACCAGTTTTTATGGACTTGCGCCAGTGTTACAGCAAGCAGAACAGAAAAAAATCTGGTTCTTAGTTGAGATCTGGCTCCAGATCAGAACTGAAACCACTTTGAAGGAACCCCCCCACATACACACACACACACACAGAGAACCTAGAAAATAAATATGTAATTAAGCTTATTATGTCCTTATTATCTGCTTCTGGAAGTAGTGTGTCGATGCACCAAGGGCAAAAAACTAAAACTACTTACAAAGTTTTACTAATTAACTAACACAACCCCAAGTAAACAAATCTTTACAATTACTTGAAGGGATGACTGTTAACACCATGTGAACCATTATTTCAAATAGTCAAAATGTTTTATTATATTACTCTCATCTTCTTATTGTGACTGTACTGTGAAGGTCAGACACTCACAGTGTGACTATAGAGCAAACTGCCAGCTGTCATGCAAACCGGTCACATCACTCAATCTTGTCTCTTTTTCTTCTCTTTATATTGTTGCTGTCAGATTCAGGGCCTCCTCCTGAGACTTCATATGATTCTGTACAGAAAACGTAAGCTGAGCCAATTCTTGCTGCAAAGAATACAACGTCCTTGCAAAAAAATGAACCCTGCCATTTCCCATGGCATTCAGACACTGTACGTTTCTACATAAAAATTAACTAAATTAGTAACTAGTATCATAAGCCTCTTTTCACACATGAACTCTGGTATAACTGCAAAATGTGGTATAAAACAAGTCAATATTTGCCCATGATGCTACATGGGGACTATTTGTCTGGTAATATTCATTAGTCATTCCAGAGTACAAATAAGGTTAAAAGAAATTGTCCTGACAATGTTTGTTCCTGACAATTGTTCCTGACAATGTGTAGATGGAAGATTAAGCTACTGGATTTTTTATAATGGCCAGTTCTTCAACATTACAGTACAAAAATCATGTGAAAAGGTTGACAACACCGACTGGTCTCATGGCCCCACCATATGAAGGCTTAAGTAGAAGCACGCAATTTTTTATGTAGACAGATGCTCACCGAGATCAAAGTTTTCTTCTTCATACAGTGCCCTCAATCCCTGCAATGCTACGTGTACTTGAGGGATGAGAGGGATAGCTTGTGACGAGCACCTAATGAAAGATCAGAGGGCTTTGGAAGTGGTTGAGGTGTGTCTCGTGTGCAAGGCTAGCTGCCATGTCAACTCCATAGGCTACTTCTAAATCCTCCCACAAGATTCGGTGTTACCCAGTTACAACCCAGCTCCTCTCTCGCCTCTTACCTTGAAACGCCAGAGTCAAGCATAGACTGAGAAGGAAGAAGAGGGAAGGAAACCAAATAAAAGTAAGATTTTAGCAAACAGACTCCCTTTCAGATTATCGAAGAGAACACGGAGGGAGGGGGGGGATGATGGATTGCAGGTCTGCTCAAGTGATAAACGTCAACATTAGAAAATAAATCTAGCGGAAAAAATTTGTCTTCAGTGCCACTGACGGTGTGGCAGATTGGCTCTCTCATGCACGCACACACACACACACAACCACATGTGCACAGTGCAGATGTATTCATTAAGGATTAAGCACCTGCTGGTAAAAGCAAAAAAAACAGGAAGTTTTTTTTCTCTTCTTGGCACTATTAAAAAAAATGAGGGGATCAAATTTGAATGTGAGGCTCTTTCATAGATGGAGTGTTGAAAGGGCTATTTTACTGAGTTCGAGTTTGTATTTATTCAATCCTCCCATTATTGACTCTCGCCACGACAAAGCTCTATTGACAAGGAAGGGGGGAAAAGGCTATATTACTTTTCATAAAAAAAGCAGAGATCATCAGAACACCAATCTATAGGCCTAAAAGATATGTCCCGATGCTTCTTCTAAAGGATTATTCTAAGCACTGAAGGTTATAGAGAGTATGTCATAGTTGTATTGATCCTCAAATGTTCTGGGCAGTAAGGCAGACAGCCAAGGACGTGACAGCCAAGTCTACCATTCCCACATCCTTTTGTTCGCTCTTGCATTGCCCCCAGCCACTTCCTCTGTTCTTTCATTGTAGTAGGGAAAAAAGTTCTATTTTTAGTGTAAGATCTAGTTTTACAAAGGTCTTAGTCTCTGCCGCAGCATATACACACACACACACACACGTACAGTACACACACAAAGATACATTTCCTGTCAGGTCAAAGGAGGTTCCAAAGAGGTTATGACCTCCAATCGAGCACAGTGTGATTAGGAGTCCATAGAGATCAATAGAGTTGTGAGTTTTTTTTATTCCAATGGCACGCTCTAGGCGACTCTATGATGTGTATGTGCATCTAGGTCAACTGGTTAGACGATCCTCTTTCTGGCTTATAGGTTTCTCAGATTAAATTTAAAAAAGAACAAACAGCTAAAGCCGCTTGTTTTCTGAAATAAAAATTGGAATAAAAACACGATTGTATTGCAGTTTATTTATCATTTATTAAAGTAGCACTTAGTTTAAAATATTCTGCCATTCACATCTAGTTATCTTAACAGACTTAAAAAATAAACATCTTTGTGTTATATAGTTATATAACCACTCTGTAGTCACTTTATTGGGTACACTTGTTTAGTTTCTTGCAACACCAAATTGCAAATCGTCCAACTCCAACCACATAGTGACAACTCAATACACCCGGGCTTGTAGTCATGGGGAAGTTAAAGTTTAAAGTGAGCATTAAATTGGGAATGAAAGGAAAAAGGAGGTCTACAGAGCTGGTGTGATTAAAAAAATATCTTTTTGAAACCAGAAGCCCATGAAGAAATGGCAGACTGGTTGAAGATAAAAAAGGGAGTAGAACACATTGGGCACCTCAAATAAATGTAATGGTTCTAGGAAGTATCTTCTTGGCTAAGTTTGAACTCTCAGCTTAGGTTTAACACCACAGCCTTCCTGAATGCTGAGCATGTCCATTCTCTATGACTACAGTGTACCCATCTTCTGATGGAGACTTTCAGCAGGATACTGCACCAGGTCAAAAAGCTTAGATAATCTCCAACTAGTTTCTTGTACAAGACAATAAGTTCCCAGAACTCCAGTTTCCTCCACAGTCACCACATCCAATACAGCAGCTTTGGGATTACATTACATTACATTACATTACAGTCATTTAGCAGATGTTTTTCTCCAAAGCGACTTACATCTGAGAATAAGAACAACAAAAGCACAGAATCAAACAGTAGAGGATGTGCTGGAATGGAAGATTCTAGCGTTCTGTGTGATGCTATCATGTGCATATAGCAATTGTCTTCTTAAAGGCCAATGTAAATATTTCTAATTTTAATATTTTTGAAACTTTTGAAAAGGACCACATATTTTCCATCTATTTTATTTAAACCATATTATGAAACTAGCAGAATGGTATAAGTTTTATTAATTAGAAGATAGCCTTAATTAAATAATAAAGAAGCAAGATATGCTGAAATTCCCTCAAAAAGTATTAACTTGCCTAGTTGTATTGCCCTTAAGTTGCCAGTATAAGGTCATAAAAGAAATTAATGTTTTGTACTAATTTATAAAGAATTACTTGGGTATATTTTAGCCCTGAGTTTTAGTTGTGTGAGTTCTTCTGAAGAATTTAGACTTATATTACTGGGCACAGTTATGAACTCACCAAAGTAATTTATTATGTATCCAGCAGTGCACTTTGACATACATTTACAGGGAAAAAGCAATTTGTTAGAATATTTTCATTTTCTGCTATTTATGTTTCTTATAGCAGAACAGCAGCTACTGTATCTTTATTTTACTGTGTTATTTTTTGGCAAGTTACTTTACACATTAATATATTTTATTTATAATGAAATGCATTAGGGCTGCACGGTGACGAGGTGGTTAGCACCATGGCCTCACAGCAAGCAGGTTGCCGGTTCTCCGGCTCGGACGGTGGCCTATCTGTGTGGAGTTTGCATGTTCTTCCTGTGTTAGAGTGGGTTCTCTCCGGGTTCTCCGGCTTCCTCCCACAGTCCAAAGACATGCAGCTTGGGGATAGGCTGATTGGACACTCTAAATTGACCTTAGGTGTGAGAGTGTGTGTGTGCGTGGTTGTCCGTCTATGTGTGTGGCCCTGTGATAGACTGGCGACCTGTCCAGGGTGTACCCCGCCTCTCGCCTGTTGGCTGCTTGGATTGGCTCCAGCCCCCCCTCGCGACCCTGTTTGGGAATAAGCAGTAGATAATGGATGGATGAAATGCATTCGAAAATTCAGGACACAGTATTCTTATATGTAATTGCCTAAAGGTTATGAACCAACTCTTATTTCTTTATACTCTATATGTAAGCAGGTGCTCTTTTGTTCAAACCCTTTTCATGGATTTGCTTAATGCTATTCAAGGTTTGCTGAAGGTCTCACAAAGTTTTTCTATGGACATTGACTGTTTTTCCTTTATGTTCTGCTTAACTTTATCCCAGGGCTTGTACATGAGTAAGATGTGTACTTTTCTTTGTTAACCAAAGAACAAGTTTTACATAACGACATAAGGCACTTTGTTCGCAGCTGCCTGTCACAAAGACGCATAATTTCAAAGAGCTATGTGATCCATCTACTGCTCAGTAAGGTTCCACTGAAATGACTGACAAGTATAGAACATGGCGGATATTCCACCATGATCTAGTGCTGCATTTCAACCAATGTTATTGAAAATCTTCTTTAAATTCATGGAACCAGATTAACCTGATTCCAGTAAAAGTTGCAACATTTATATGAGAGTTGTAATTTCTCTTTAATTCCAAATAAAGGTTAATTCCACTTTAAAAAGATGAAAAATAAATATGTAAACGGGTAATTCAGAATGAGAATTCAGAACGTAATTCTGAATAAAGTGGCTGCTTTATTCTCCCTTTAAACCCAAATGGATGAATTCCACTGTCATGTAAACCTTTTTTCCACTCTGGGTTATTTCATGTTGGTTACTTTTTCCAACAGCAATGTCACACGTGTGCAGTCATCTGCCTCCGGTCCATCTCCCATCTTTGGTATATTCAGTCCCGTATATTTTTCTTAGTATCCTCAGCTGCTCAAAAAAGGGAAATAGTACACTTGTGTCGAGCTAGTACTTCAAAAATCTAATCAAGATTGAAATGAAAAATGTTTTTATTATGTTGTTTTCCATGTAGCCAATAACACAGGAAGCAGGAAGCAATTTATGTATTTCCGGTATGCGAGAGTGTATCGGAATTAAAGGACAAACATTTTGCAATGAAAACCTTACTACGGAATTAATATTTTCATGTAAACTCAAAGAAGAATAATTTAGTTTGGAATTATATAATTCAGAATTATTAATTCCGAATGAAAAAAATCCTGTAACTGTACTCAATATTTAAACACGCTAGCAATGTGTATCCTGTAGGCTGCTTAAAGCAATGACAAGCTTTGTTCATTTTTCTTTATATTTAAATGTAGTATGTTATCTATGTCGTCTTATTATTAGTATAAATATAATGAAGAAACAAGGGGTTACTCTAGACTTTTGCACAGTACTGTACCATTGAAGTAATCTGACATTTTATTTACCACCATGACATTTCAAGTCACAGTTCTTACTACACAAAAAACAGCATCTCAAAACTAGTTTGTCTTCATTAGTGTCAAAGGTCTTCAAGTCTGTTTGCACATTCAAAAACAGCAGAATAAACCAGAACCCCCACCCCCTTTTTTCTCTGGAAGTGTGCCTCGAGCCTCCTGGCTCAGCTGCCAGTTTTTAATCCTCAGTCATGTGCCAGCAATTGAATCTTCAACATGCAGAGATAGCCACAGACTTTCTAAAGATCGAGTGGGTTTAGCCCTTCTTTTGTTTGTGTTGTTAGCTTCCCTAACCAGCTACACAGATTGCAAGCCATTTAATCCACCAGTTAAAACTCCATGTTTATAGCTACATTAATCAAATTGAACCCCAGTGCTCTTCAAATATCTTAAAACAGGTGGAAAGTACCCTTTAAGAGTTCAAAGTCAGAGTCTATGTATTTCAGCCTTGGCTGACTGTTTAAGGGGACTATTACAAAGAAGCAATACAAAATAACATAACATTTTAAAGTCAAATATCCTCTGAAATCATGGTAATATGTACATGTTTAAGCAGATCAGGACCAAATCTCATCAAGCTAGTACAGAAATTGTCCGTTGTGTGCGTAAATACAGTACACCCACGCCCTAAAACCATCCCCTATGGCTATGACAGTGAGTCAGCACAAAGATGACAGATATGAAACACAACTCTCTTGACCCTTCCACTCCTCTCATTCTGAATTTCACTAGATCCCTTTGATTAAGTTGGTTTGAAGGCTGAAGAGCACATGCTTAATTCATCCCACATTATCTTTAATTCATCTACATCTTGCTTGTACATGCCAAGCCAGCCGAAGAAGAGAAAGACAAGACTTTCTTGGACTTTGATAGTTTAAATAGGCCGAATCACTTGGAAATACAACATCCATCTTATCTAAAGAAAAGCTGTTTTTACAGAGATACACATGCATGCTGCAAATTAGCACAATTTTGGAAAACATTAGTGGTGACCAGTGTTCCCAGTGTTAAACTGCCTCTAGCATGCATATACATGTCGGCGGTTTTCCAGCAGGCATCTGCCGGGACAGCAATAATGTCCTTTGGAGTTAAGAGGAGACTTCATGAATCATTACATATGCTATTTTGCTCAAAACAACAAAAAAAGGCTTCCAAATGGTGTTTTCTTGTGTGACTACACATCTGCTGGTGAATGGCACATGTTGGGTAGCACTAATTATAATTTCACCATGAAAACTTTCCTCTGCAGAGCAGGCAGGGACAAGATTAAAACTTATTTGTGAGCGCCGACAAACCCCATGGCCCCTGCTCGGATACACTGGAGTTTTTCTTTTAATTTGTGTGATTATTTCCTAACCGCCTGCTGTCAGTCCTTTTCTTGAGTTTTATGTAGATGAATGCTGTTGGCCATGTACTTGATAAATTTTTGGTCAGTTTTCTCAGAAAAAAAGTGGAAAAGAAACAGGCACTGCAGAGATAGTTGTGTATTTCTCACACCATCCTAGGCATTAGCTAAGAGTACTCTACCATAGTTGTCACATTCAGCAGAAGGGAAGGTTTTATGTGCAATTTAGTGCCATAACATGTGTCAGCAGGATTGCTGAATTGGCAGTGGAGTCCCATCTGTGTCTGATTCTGATAGACCTTCCCTTTTGACTACTCTAACCTGCCCACAGTACTGGTTCAGTCACTGACACTCACTGACAAATGGCAGAAAGGTTGGGTTTGGAGGATGGGATAGATGAAGGCAAGGAAGAGGACATGTTGATGGGGAGAGACCAGCAGTCAAGAGCTGCAGATATGGAGAGAAACAGAGGCAGATAGACGTAGTCAGAGTCAGAGCAGTGTGTCTAATCTCCCTTCAGGGGAAGCAGTGTTAGGACGTTTTCATAACAGATAACCCAAAGGCCTAGAATCCTCTAAACATCTGGCAGAAATGAGGAGGCAGCACCTGATTTCTGTCATGTTTTAAGGAAGGACTCACGCTGCGATCAAAGATTGATTTATTACCAAAACAGTCTGGCTCAAGACAAGATCTGGGAACTGGAACTCCCAGTTTGATGACAGACTAGGGATTGGTGGGGAAGCGAGACAAGCCTTGTATTTGTATCAGTGATGATGGTAAGGTTTGCTTTAATCCCATCAGGCGCAGCTGCAGGTAAAGAGGAAGGAGAAGCCGAGTGAGACCAGGAAGTGTGAGTGAAGCTTAGGAGGCAGGACGTGGCAGATGCAGCTTTGGTTGCAGAGGCAAAAGAGTATGGGTGGGCAGTTTTTGTTAGTGGGGCAGTGGGACGGGCGTGGAAACAGGAAAACAGCAAGAGAGGAGTGTTTCCTTTGCAGAGGTAAACAGATGGGGAAAGACTCAACAGGGGGTGGTATTCTTTCTTCACCTTTTCTCTTCCACTGATTATGACTGTTTAGATGTTATTGTAGAGGCTTGTCTAGACATTTGAACCAAGTCATCTTGAGGTTGTTTTTTTCCGTTTCTGTCAAGAATAAACATACCAAGGTCAGTGTTTCTTTCTACATTTTATACATATAACTCTTGTATACATATAATCTATGCACATATGTACATAACACTTGCTTATCCATCCATTCATCTATCTATACTTCCCTCCTTCCTTCCTTCCATTCATCCATCCAAGTTGAATTCTATCCCAGCAATTGAGAGTTCTTTTCTCACCTAGTTGATGAAAACAAAAGCAAATGTTGGTCAAAATAAGGTAAGAAATTTAAACTTAGAAATGAAGCCATTTCAGATCAGGGTCAGCTAAACTCTAGACTTTCTGCTTATTAATGTATGTTTCACACAGCTCTGAGTTTCCTGCAGTCATGTTCTGGCCAATGAAACCAGACTTTTCAGAGTAACTATGACATTTAAAATAGTCTCATGCTTACCATAGACACACGATTTTTCACATTTTCTCCAGTTCACAGTCTTAAGCCCTTGATGAACTCCTTTATACTGTGATATATATGTTCTGAAATTCCCATCAATAGGGTTAGAAATAGAAAAGGCACCTTTTTCAGTTCTATGGTTTCCTGACATATTAAAGAAATCAAGATATCCTGTCATTACAAGGTGTTTAAATTGAATAAATAAAAACTAAAATTAAGTTAGTGAATAGCAGAGTATAGAATCATCTTTGGTTGAAATGACCTTAATAAGGTCTCATCACAGGATATTAATCCGGGTAAGGTCTGGACCTTTTGTAATACCATTTTTTCATCCATTCTGTTTTGCAGCTGTGTTTGGGGTCATTGTCACTTTGCATGACAGAGCTTTGGCTGTCACATAGATAACCTCATATTGACTCTAGAAAACTTTGGTATGCAGAGTTTAAGGTCAAAGTAATGACTGTAAGGTTTCCAGGTCATGTAGCTTTAAAACCGACCCTGCCCCATTGCAGAAATATAAAAGAACGATTGGCAACTGGCCTGAGTCGGAAGCAGACGCTTACAGTACACGGATAGAGACTGTTTAGTTTTGCAACAGTGTTGTGTGACCAGTGTGTTTAGCACCCTTAGTGACCAGTAACCCTCCCTTTAAATAATGAGATGATGTTACTATTCATCTGAGGTCGTATTCAGCTTGTTTTAAGATCCGGTAAGGAGCAGAAGATTTATTTTCAATATTAATACTTGAAACATAAAATTAGCTTTTTGGATTCACGTTTCTCTTTTGTCTAATTTATACTGCTTCTTTTTTTAGGACAGGCATTTAGGCGTAAGCAGGATTTGGCTTTGCTGTTTTCCCACTGAAGCACTCATGAGCAAGCATAAGAATCTTACCTTCCCTGAAATATGTATTCTGAATCATGCTCAAAAAAAGGCAAAATGGTGAACTCATCGCCTTCATAGATTGTGCATTTGGACACGCTTACATCGGTCGACATACATCAGCATGCACACAGAGCTCCCAACATGCAAGTGGGCATCACCATAATCAATCATATGGAGCTCCTGATTAACGTTAATGGTGTTTCTCAGAATTACATTGGCATCTCCTTGCATTCCAATCACCTAGATTTCATGCCTCTCTCTGCAGGCAGCCCTGTTAATTTTGTGAGAGGGGAGCAGCAATGAGTGCTATCTGCTGAGCCTTTGATATGCACTTATCTTTTAGCAGTTTCATATTAGGGAAAAGAAAATTGCCTTTAAAAATGACTGCTGCCTTATTACTGTTGGGCCAATTAATTTGATGAAAAATAATGTCTTTTTGAAATGGAGAGGAAAAAATAATTACGGTGAATAATTGACAGGAAAGGACAAATGAGCAGAGATGATGTCTGTAGATGAGAATTCGTAGTTACTGTAATTTCGTAGCCTGTAAATATTACCTAATGATTTTTTTCATCATACAGGCGAGAGTGGGATGGTTATACGACATGCTTGGCCTGAAAGTGTCCAAAGCAGTCAAGAAGTAGGGCACTTGCCTCAATGTTCCTTCAAGTGGGAGAGACAGACCGACCTAGATTTCCTCCATTTTATTCAGCCATTTTAGGTGCTGGCTATTCATGTCTCCATTTCAGTGCTCTTCCATCCTTACCCCCATATTTCCTATTCTTCATCTAGCGAAGGTGGCAGTGACACATTTAGCCATCATGCTGAAGGTCCTCACACTATTTTACTGTGGTTTGATTTAAACTCAGTTTATTCTCTCTTTTATGATTCCTACTGATAGGTCAAGAACAATAATTTTCTAAACATTAGAATAAATTGATTTTGGGGAAAAGCTGTTAATAAAATGTTTATCAATTGGCAAACATTTTTTCTGCCATGGATTCCAGGGAGTTTGGTGCAGTTCTGCTTGATTTAACACAGCTTTAATGCACCGGATGCAGTCATGAATTATAAATGAATAAATGCTAAGTGGATCTTAGACTGAAGACCAGCATCAAGCTGACTTGACAGCCATGCACATGGAGATGGCATATGTTGCCCAATGTGGTATTGTTGTTGGTCTGAGTATTTCAGTAACTACTGACTTCAGGGGCCATTTCTTTCAAAGTTTGCACAGCATCCACCGTTGTGTTGACCTTGTACTTGTTATTAAATATGGCCAGTTGGACTTTCAAGTCTTCGTCATTCAGTTCAGGATATTTGCGAGCTGCTGCATCATTAACAGTGAAAGCCAGAAGTGAGTTTTCCAGTTCTTTTAATGTTTTAATTCCTGGTTGCATGAACCTTTCTGTAATTTGTGTATCTACTGTGTCTAGAAGACAGTAGAACTCCACTCTATTAAATTCCATGGATGATCCAGGTGTGTATGCCATAGCCTGCCCAGAATATCTTTTAGGGGGCCTATGTATGCAGGGTAGAACAATGGTTCTAGAAACAGATTGTCGCATCTAGTTTCTGCTTCCTTAGAGATTGCCTCAAAGTGTTATCTGTTTCTTTTAGATTTCAAGCTCTCTTGAACCAGGGAGACTGCAGACAACATGCCCTCCATTGTCTGAGTGTTTTTCTGGAGAGAAGTGTTTAGAACGTCTAGTTCACTGATCACATCTAAAGCAAGCAGAAGTCCCAGTACAACATCGCCTTGTTGCAGTCAAACACGCAAGCCCTCTACCCTGCCTGCATACTCAGAATGACTTGCAGTCATCTCATCGAGCGCATTTAGTACCATCCCATATTGGCTCAGAAAAGCAGGTGAGCGCTCATTCCTCCTTGTGGGGCATAAAGGCCCAATGGACAGGACTACTGCTTCCCCTACAGCTGCAGCAATGGCTTCAAACTTGTCTTTCATCTTACCAGACTGCCCAAAAGATGTCCCTCGGTCATGTATACAGTCAAATACATTTAGCACAACACACAAGGCTGAACAAATTGTTTTGTGTAATTACATTGACACAGTGTGCTTCTTAGTGTATATAAGGGTCTTGTTTCGATGTGGGGTGATGAGCGGGGTGCACCCAAATGAAGGCAAAGGAGACAGTAGGGACGCAGATGAACTTGATTTCTTTTTGCAAATAAGAACAGGACTTACCAAAGGAATCTAAAACAGAACAAACCCAAGCAACGCAGATGAGGGAAACACAATGAACCAGCAAACAGAACAGAAACCAACAGGTTTAAATACAACTGAACTAAACAGGACACAGGTGGACACAATGACCAGTCAAAAGCAGGTGAAACTAATGAACAAGACACAAAGCTAAACAGAAACACAAAGGCCAAAACAGCATTACTTCAAAATAAAACAGGAAATCAAAACAACAACCAAGCAAAGTCTAAATCATGGCAGTGATTTAATCTCATCTTCAATTTTCCTAATAATTGATGAACTCATCAAATTGATCTGTGCATTTTGACAAGTTCAAAATCTGTGCACCCCCCTGCTTTGCAGACAACCAGCTACTGACTCATCGTTGTCAGCTTTGTATTTCAGAAGCTGCTCAAGGTTACCTTTTGTAACTTTCATAAAGGTCAATCCTTGCCTTGCAAGATACATCTCACCCTCTATTATTTTTAACAGGTTATTTCTGTTTTCTTCCTGCTGTGTACTGCCTGCACTGCTCAGATGTCTAGTAACTGGCCTGTTTTCATATGCAGCCAGTTTGTGACCCTCTGATCTGTCATTTATAGAAATTTTTTTTTTTTTTTTTCAGTTTTTAAATCCAGAACTGACAATGGCAGGGTCTCTAGTCTTGGCTTGTGGTAGTTTCCTATTCTTAAAGTTTTTATAACAGTGAAAGCACACAACTCTATTAGTACCAACATTCAGCTAGGGATACTCCTCATATCATGCCTTTTGAAATGTCAGTGTTCGGTCTTTGAGAACTTGTTTTTGCAGAACTTTAGCATCGGGTTGATTTGGCTTTGAATAGGTCATTATCATGTCAACTTTCTCTCCCTCGGTGGTGGCTCCTAATCCTCCTCATTCTGTCTCTTCTTCTTCTGTCTGCATTCCTTCTGTTTCCCCTTCCTCGTGTGGTCTTTTTCTGCTCTGGCTGCCCTCTGTAACATCTTTTATTGAATGACTGTCCTGTTTCAATAACTGTTTTTGAATAAGCAGAAAATTTGAGGACAATATAAAAACAGCACATAGTCAAATGAGCACTGGTTCTGTTGAAGGTATTGGTGTATCTCCTATCAGGAAGGTGTTTAGTTCAGGGAGATCTTCCAAGACAGGATGGCGTCCTCATACCATGCCGATGGGGCCAGTAGAAGATGTCGATTTGAACATGCAGCTATACATCTCAAGGAAGCAGTAAAGAAAAAACGTACTTTGAGTCGTGGAACTAACTTCTTAGGAAGATTTTACATTCAGTATCTACACCACAGAAGGTCATACTCGTTCAGAAGTCACACACACACATACACACCACCTTCCTCAGTTCCAACCCAGATGTTCTTACATAAGTTATTGAGTTGTGCTTTTTGCAGTTTCCAGGAAGCCTTTACTGCAAGCTGTGTCTGTGGGTGTACATGCGTGCATCTTAAGTTCACCACCCAGTCACAGTGACGTCATTTTGTACAAGCATCTCTAAACTAACAGAAGTTTGAGTGACTTTTGCTTAAGAAATCTTTGTACGTCGTTCTAACCAAGATGTGCAAAATAGCATCTCTGAACACACAACTTATCCAACCTTGAAGTTTTACCACAGTAGAAGACCACATCAGCCTCTCCTGTCAACCAAGAACATACAACATTTACAATTCACACTCACCAAAACTAACATGGCATGAATCAACCCTTCCTTGTGTCAGCTCAAGGGGGTGTTGGTGTAATAGTGTGAAAGATATTTTCTTGGTACACTTTGGGCCTCTTAGTACCAAAGTACCTTAGTACTCTTAGTGTTGCTGTTCACCATCTCCATTTCTTTATGAGAACGGTGTAGCATCTTCTGATGGATACTTGCAGCAGGATAATGCACCATGTCAGAAATAACAATGATTCACTGTAATCCAATGACCTCCAGAACCATCAGATCTCCATCTCAAAAAGCAGCTATGGAATGTGGTGGAATGGGAGATTTCATGGATTTGATGGAACGAGGTGTCCAGCCAACAAATCTGTAGCTATTGTGCAATATTTTCATGTAAAAATTGAGGAAAGTCTCAGAAATTTTGCCAACAAATATTGTTGAATTTTTATCAGGTAAAATAGTGTATAATGCAAGACAAGCAAGGTGTATCTAATAAAGTGGATTTTAATTGTACGTACAAATTACTTTCATCTTAGTTTTTAGAGTCTAAAGCAACATGTACAAACACCCCGATGAGTGTTTATACATATTTAACGCCAGTATTGTTCTAAAGCTGTGCTCCACTCTCAGCTTTTAAATCTTTTTGATAATATGTCTGATACATTTTAGTGCAGCTTATTTTATGCTTCACTGCAGCACTTTTTCCACTTATTATGTAAAGCTGTATGTGGTATGCTTTGTAAACCTTATCTTGAATCACTTCTATGTGATAAATGAATGAACTCAGTGAATGGTGCATAGGTCATTTGAAAGATGACATATTAAATAATAACACTGATATGAAGCATGAGGTGTTGATGCAGAAAACCAGGTGCTGTTTGAACACTGAGTAATATTGTAGCTGGGCTACCTTCTTTAGCGCGTGTATTACAATTTGAAACCGTGTCAGAAATGTCACTCCAAGACTGATGTAAATGTTGATGTATGATACAAGTTTAAGAGCTGCTTTGGGTTTTATTTTTATTAATATTATCTTTTATTTGCAAAATTCTCTTGGAAGGAAATGCAGGGCTGTTGTAGAGTGTATAAAGACAGAAAACAGGGAAAAGAGAAAGATGAACATCAGATGATGATAAGTTTATAAATCAACAAACATAGTTTTAATGAGTTAAATTAAAGTATGGACACAGCAATGGTTTATTATATCACAACATTTATGCAATCTAGTTGCAGATATTGGAGATCAGGAAGAAAAGTTCATCCAACATATTCATAATTCATTTGAAGTAGTGGAAGCAATGCATTTGCAGATACTCTGTTCTGCTTTGCAAACTGTTACATAATCTATTAAGGATTACAGTTTGCATAAATAATTGGAATTTTTACTGGGGAAATGACACATTAGCTACAAAATATTAAACTGAGTACATTAGTTAGTTAAACTTAATTTATTTGTCTTTGGACGATTGTCTAACACACCCTACTATGTACTTTAGATAAATCAGAATATTTCTGGTGCATTTAATGATCGGTGCCCCCGGTTTTTGGTAGGACCTTCTCTGAAATCATGTGACTTTCATGGTAAAGAACAGAAGTACAGACCACTACAAAGAAAAAGAAAACATTTTTTTGCAAGTGTGAAGTAATTTTTTCTGGGCTGGTCTTTAGTTTGATTCATATTTTTTTTGAAAAGATAAAAAAAGTGTTTCACTGAAATCATCTATTAGTAGAAATGAAAAGATCCATTTATTCCTTCATTATAGACATTAAGCAGGATTGATCACCTGGGCACCGTAAAGCTGCTGCAAAGGTGATCGGTTTTGCGTGCGCGGGTATAACACACAAATTTCTCCTAATTTACCTCCGTTATATCAGAGTTAGCAACGAGATACTTTTTTTTTTTTATCATCATAGTAAATCATGATCTCTCCAACTTGAGGCAATTACACTGCAAATGGTGTGAATTCAACCAGCAGCGGTGTGTGTCGCAGAGCTTTGCAGTGGCGAGCAACCCACGGGTTGATATTATCACAGAGAATCTTGGAGGATTTGACACTAAATAAATCTCAAATCAAAATGAAATGAATCTCTTCAGCAGACAATCAATGACAGAGAGAAGGAAAACAGAAGAAATGATTGTGTCATGTATTTTCTCCTCATCCCATATCTTTTCTCCTCCTTTGTATGTTTTTTTTTTACTTTTTTTATTATCCTATCCCAGCTAAGTGGCTTTTCTCCTTCAGTCCCTGTGACCTCAGCAGGGAGGGTTGAAGGTAGAGTTACCCGTAGCAACAGACCACCCATCTGTTGTCACAATGTTCAGAGCTCTCCAACTGACTTCAGCACCAAAGCTTCCAATCGCAACCCCCACCGTCTAACCCCAACATGGAAAACACACACATGCTTTTTTCCTCTCATTATATCAAACACCCCCGCCTCTGTTTCCTTTCACATCACCCTCCACAGACCTGAACCAGCCGGTGTGAGAGATCAGAACACTCTTTTGCTGTGGACAGTAGATATTAGCATTAGCATTTTAACACCTGTTCACACAATAATGTGAGCACTTTTCATCTTAATGCTAGTGACATGACAATGTTGGATGGACGAACAGGGGGCTATTTAGAAAAAAAGAACCCCAAAGAATCATTCATGTTTGTGTGTGTTCATATGCTCATTTGTGTGTTTACATCAGTCTGTTGTGCCTGGAAGTGCGTGCCCAGAATAGTATGCTTATATAAACAGATGGATGAAAATCTGTGTCTCAGCCTTTTTTTTCCTACAGTCACTGAACTGCAGCCCAAGCTTTACTTAACACTCGCATATCTAGTTATGGCAACTACACAAACAAAAAAAGATACGCCCCTCTTATTTTATTAGTCTCTGTAGTGAGATTTTGATTAAGTACCACCCATTTTTTTAATTGGGACGATGCAACGCTAATTGAAATAGCTTTTATCTTTTTTTTTTCTTTGTTTTGGCCACACACTTTACAGCATGGTTTTGTTTTGCATACAACCAGAAACGTGGTAGGTAGAGTGTGCTAAAAAAAAAAGAGCTGCTCCTCAAACAAGCTGAACTCTTTTGTGTCTATTCAAATCACTTCACCCTGTGACTCTACCAAGCAGCTGCAGCCATGCATGTGATTTTGACTCAAGGTATTTTTCAATGAGGGAAAATAAAAACACAGCACCACATCTTTTTTTTCCTTTTATTTTCTTTTTTGTATTTTAAGAGTACTTGTGTCTAATTAGTTTCATTCAGTAAAAAGCAGAAAGAAGTCTATTTGCATTGAAAAAGTTAATATTTTAGAAAAAATGAGAAGAGGACAGATCATGGGACGGATCATGCGGTCACTCGATTTATTGCGCTCCGCTCACACTGTGCGGCCACCAAATAGAAAGTGCTCAAATTCTGCAGCACATTAAATTAAATATCTGCCGAACAGATTCTAATTTGATCACCAAGCTGTTTCAATTTCATTAGCCCGGTCCCTAATGGACTATCGCACCATATTATTTCATCTTGCACAAATCCTATTCATCCACTTCTAATTTTTTTCTTTTCTTTTTTTTTTTTTTTTTTGCTTTATGAGTCCCCTTGTGCATGTGGTCCAACACAGCACAGTGTGAGGTCACACTGTTTTCTCCTCTTAAAAGGATGCTGAGTCAGAATTCATCAAATTAGAATACTATTCAAGTAAAAAGTAATCATCTTTAAGATTTATGCAGGTGTCATCTTAACAGCTACTACAAAGCATCAGTCTTCAACAGAGCATTAATAGACTGTAGCAGTGTTGCTGCTGTGTATGTATGTGGGCGCCACCTGATTGCCTGTTGTTGCTTATACTTTAGTGTAATGGTGTAGTAAAGTAGCAGCAGGTCAGGCTGATAAGAATTCATAGCTGAAGTTTTTACACGCCGTGGTGGTTTAGCAAGCTTGTCGTTATGCAATATGCTTTGTAATTACCTAAAGTGTGTCGTACTCGCACCATAAACGGAGATGAAATGATACTTACGACCCTGTGAGTGCATCGCTTTTGCAAAAATGCTGCTTTCACCGTTCCAAATCTATCGTAGAATCTTACTTTAACGCTATATACAGGTTCTCGTTTTAATTTCAGAAGAGAAATAGAGTGACCTTATGATTGTGAATTATACATGGTCCACGCTCTTAAAGCAGTTTATGACTGTCTGCTAAGCACTGTAACTTTTTACCTCATTCACATATTTAGAAATGGCCTCACTCATTATATATTTTATTTCCCATCACACACTGATGAAAATATCTGGAGCAACATGGGATTTGTCGTCTTTGCCAATGACACTTTACTGCATTAAGGACTTGAGGATTGGATGGCCTGCCTTCCAGCTGTAGGGCATCCATTCAACCTGCCACGTTACGGCTGTACTGTAATGACTCAAGCGACACATATTCTTTTCATATTTATTTTAGGGATAATAACCAAATTTTCTAAAACCCTGAAGAAAAGATAACCCTTTTATTTTCTCTGTCAGACAACACTCAGCAGTGAGATGTGGTTTAGCAACTTCGAAGTGTTCAAATTCTTATTTTATAATTTGATTGAAAGGTTCCACCTGAAGTTTGCAGCACGACATAAGTGTTTAAGCTTAACTGTATTTGTTATGTAAAAAATGCCTGTTGTGCTGCAAACTTCAGATGGAAACTTTCAAGTAAATTATAAAATAAGAATTGACTTGTTTGGTTTTCAAGCCACCCTAGTTTAAAACCATAATATTTTTAGTTATTTCATTTTGACACATTGCCTTATTCTTTGCAATTATGTGCAGTGCTTTCAGCAGCAGAATACAAGTTTAGCATCCAGATACAGAAAGCAGATACATTAAGTCCGTGACATAATACTGACACTATAACAGTGAAGCCTAACATTTGGGTTTGAGGTAAAGACATCTTCCTGCTACAGCTCACCCATTCAAATGAAAAGGTTCCCCCCAAAAGTTGGTGAAGCTCTACAGAAGCCTGCTAATGAATCATTAGTTTGAATCAGGTGAGCTGACGTGGGGAGACATCTAATACTTGTTGGATAGTGGAGCTGCACCAAATCACTGTAACATTAGGGCTCATTTATGTTCCTGTAAATATGCACATTTAAATATGGACGTCTACAAACATCATTGCCCGTTCTGCCTTATCTTGATTAGCTTAAAAGGCCATACTTCCACCAGAGAGCAGTAAAGTTCCAGGATCTGGCATCACAAAGCAAAGCACAGTTACAAACCCGGTGATGGTAAAGAGGATCACTTCTGGAAAGTGCTTAAAAAGAATGTGCAGCCATTAAATACAATGTAACAAATGCTCTTCTTTATTCTTTGTCTTGGTCATAGTTGAGCTATACTACCCCCCCATTTCTGGTTGTACTGCTCCATTTGCTGTGTTTAGCTATGCATTCACAAGCTTTCTGAAATGTATTGAACTATGCGTGAAGTCAATGCAAAAGGCATACAGAAGGCTCCATCCATATGTATATTTAATGCCATTTTTACTCTATTTGCAGCTGCTTTCATAACCAAAAGAGGTCTTTGAACTTGAGCATAGGTCATTATTTTAATTAACAAGCACCCCATGCACTTGGGGAATGCAATCTACTGAAGTTTGGATAAAACTGGTCAATTTGGACTTAGTTTGCACCCTTCTTTTAGATTCACTATGTCTAAGAATAAGAGCTGTCAGAGCACTTTGGAACTTTTAAGTGAGCTACATTCAATGTTAGCAGAAGGTTCTTTCAGGGACAGGCGCTTTATGGAGAAAACACAGTCCAGCCATACACCGTAAAGTCTGGCAGTGATGATTAGAATCAGTGCACTGTCAGTAGTCTAAGTTCCAGAAGGCTGAAAGTGATAGTGCAGAGCTGAAGAGGACTGTGCGGTAACACTGATAAATGTTTTCACCAGGCTGTCTGCCATTAGTGTCAGGGCAAGTTACAGCCACAAGAGCGGACAAACAGGAAACAGAGAAAGAGTGTGTGTAAATAATTGATAAAGCTGACCCTGCGCGATTCATATTCTGCGGCAGCGGATCAAAGAGCAGGGCTCCGAGTTTGACATTGAGCCGAGCGCTGGAGTCAAAGCCATTACCTGCCCTGGCGGATCTGCTGCCTGTGTTGAGATTAAAAATGCAATGACTCTTCTTCTTTCTGTGTGGACTAACTCTAGCTGGCACACCCAGGCATTAAAGAACTGGCTAATGGACTCTCTGGTATTAGCCCAGCAATTACACTAGCACTAAGTAAAGCTGGGTCGAGGCCATTTTGTTCCTGTCCACTCGAGGCAGCCGTTCCTGGCCCTCTCAGGTGTGAAATACAGGCTGTGTTGAAGCGCTGGGATCTTTTAGGTGTGATCAATATTTCAGAAGCATCCAGGCTTCTGTGCCTTGTATCCTCCCACATGGCTTCTCACAACAGCGCTGCAGCTCATTATGAACGTCTGAATGAACATTTGAACCATTTAATGATTTATGGAAAAAAAAATCCAGTTTTCAGAGGTACGTTTATTGGAAGAATGCATTAACATTGTCACCCCACAAAGCTGGGAACTCTGCAGGCTCTGCTTTTAACATGAAAAAGTAAAATTGTGTGAACCTCACAGTAGTTTTTTTTTTAAAAAAAGAGTTTAGTTTTTGTCGCTTGTTAGCAGCATCTACATCTGCATCACTTTTGTGCCCATATTGCTTAACTGAACAGAAAAATGGGTTTTTCTATTCTTTTTGTTTGCATTTGTAGCATTTTCATGAATAATTAATCAAAGCAAATAATTTCCATAAGTCATACTTGCTTTTTTTTAGACCCATATGATGGTCAGTGATGACATTAATCACTGTGGATTGTTTTCGAGGTTGTGATATAGAACCAAACTCTCCAAACAACTGTGCCTTACATAACACCATTTTGGGGCTTTTTGAGTCCCAGACACCAAAGTTGAAGATTTTGATCCCAGTAAAGATGTAAATTTCTTTAAACTCTGTCAGAATAATATTTCCTACAACAGCGGCACCCAGCATTTTAAAGAAATCATTGGTCAAATATGAAAAAACATGTAATTGTTGAGGCTATATTCAGTGCTCCATTAATCCTAATATCTCGTTGTGCCAAATAATTACAAAGTCAGTATGACTCCAAATGAACTACATTGCACATATTTATGCTTGTATTTCTGGACAACAGCAGAATATTCATATTATGGGACTGCGTACATCGACAATACTTGGTCATTGAATCAATCAGTCATCATGGATTCATGAAAATTACCAACAATGCCATGAATGTACAGTATCTGTATTAGACAGATGCTCTAAATAATTTAGCCTACACTCTGAAGCAAAACATTAAATCCAAAAGATGTTCCATCCATCCATCCATCCATCCATCCATCCATCCATCCATCCATCCATCCATCCATCCATCCATCCATCCATCCATCCTTTTTTTCCCACTGCTGGGCCAACAGGTTCATGTTAGAGATACCACCATGCTTCTCTAGAGCGACTCTTCCTTGCTTCTCTTAGGAATCCCAAGGTGTTCCCAGGCCAAAAGGCATATTCCCATTAGGGGGTTCTGGGTCTGCCCTGAGGTCTTCTCCCAATAGGACAGAAAACCAGAAAACCTCGTAGGGGAAGCGATAAAAAGGACATCCTAATCAGATGTCAAACCCCCTCAGCTCTTTTCAGCAGCAGCTCTATATTCAGCTCCAGGAAGTGGAGCTCGAGATGAAGCTACATTCCCCATCCAATCTCAGGCTTAGAGGTCTATTGGTGTACTCTGAAGAAGCTGCTATTACACACAGTGTCCTTCTTTTGGCCACAACGCAAAATCTTATTACCATCGGTTAGGGTTAGAACATAGATAGACCAGTAGATTATATACTACTACAGCCATTTACAGCTGACTAACCCTCATCCATCATCTCTCGCTCCATCCCACCACTTACACACTAACAAGATCCATAGGTTCTTTTACTCATTAACTTCTTCATTAAGATTTTTCTCATTGTTGCTTAGCTTAAAGGTAATAAGCAGCGTCTAGGTGATTTTTTTTCACATACTTGTTAAACATGTTAAATATTTGCTTTCTGACATGATGTCTTCAATCTAGGCTAAACATTCTGTCTGTAATTACAGCTTTCAGATTCAGTGTTTTTAAGACCGTAACAAATTTGCCAGGCTCCCGTTTAGCCCAAGGCCCTGTAGGGTTTTTGGTACATTCTTTGCATGAAGAAATCACTAACACTAAAGGCCACCATGCTCACAACCCCTCCCTTTAAAAGCCTCTATCGTCGGACCCTTTAGCAAATTTCTGACTGCAGAGTTTGATGCACACTGGAACAGACAGCTGCAAATCATTGTGACATCTCTAAGTTATCTCTGTCAATTACTTAGGATAAATGGCTTTGGCACCGTGAAGGCCAGGTGCATCAATCCAGTGTGTCGCACATTGTCCCAGCTTCTGCACTCTATTGATTCTACTCCCACTGCCTCCATGATCCAGTTTTGATGGCCCCTGACCACAGAAGCTAACTTGAGCACTGATGTCAGATGAAATGGGGGGGTTGTAACCCAAACTCCTTCCCTGGGACATGCACACAATTTTCAATACAGGATCTTCCTCCCTCCCGACTGAGCCTTAATATAGATTCACTGGAGTCATCCCACTACAACTACTCTCTAGCCGTACCAGATTTCAATCAAGGTTTGATTGGAATTTAATACCTTTTGTGAAGGGAAAAACTCCCACTTTAATAACATTGTCTGACCTTAAAGTGCTTCCAATCCACATGATGAGAAAAATACCAGACACATGCTACATATACTAATCCATTCCTTTTTTATTTCTTAGTCCTCACCATCTTTATTGTCAGCTGTTTTATTTCCTCTCAAAACATGCTTATTCAACCCATCTCACCTGCATAAAAAGGCTGTCAGAAATATTTATCCATCTGGAGGTTATGTGGCTTAACAGAACGACCACTCAACGTGCCGGGGACGGGAGCCTATTGTGAGCATCTCGTCCTCTGTGCGGCAGCTGTCTGCTGAGAGCCGCAATGGCTGTCTGTAGGATTGCACACCACCACTTTGAGTGATTCTCTGTCTTTCTGCTCTGCCTGCGGCGACTTCATGTGTTGGAGGCATTGATTGGCGCTGAATTGGATTGCGGCAAGCCTGATTACTGATGTCAGCGTGCGTCGGGGCACATGGGAGCGTCGGAGGTCCGTGTGTCAAGCCTGAACTCACTCACAACCAAGCTGGGGAAGGGAGGGGTGGAATTACATTATCACTTTTAAGCACAAAGAGCAAAGATAAAACACACCCACACCTACTGAACACTTAAATGACATGGTTGGGGGATGGTGTAGGTTAACGAAAAATCTATCGCCCAATGTGCCAACAAATAATTTTAATTTAATATCTGGGGAGTTTGCTATTTAAAATCAATGAGAGCAGTTCTGTTTCTTTTTCATTATGTGATGCTAAAGAAGCTAACGCTCTCTAAGGCTCCAATACAAAGTTTATGACTTTGTATCTGTGTGTGCGTTAGTGTCTGTTTGGGCATAACCATGTGTATTATGTCGGATCATTTGTTAACAGCTAGAACAGTGGCCATCATCTTTTTGCTAAGAGAACAATAGCCATTTTTCCCCTTTGCTCAGGAGACAATGAAGTGCCTTCCTGCTTCGCGAGCGACAGGCCAATAAAAAACGTAATTGGATCTGTCAGTCAAACATTGCTGCAGTGCTGAGGTGGGCAGGCAGGCAGGTGGGTGGTGGTGGTCGTGGTAGAGCCGTGAAGGGTGGCTGGACAACGGGAGAAGTGCAGAGTAAGAGAGGTTGCAAAGTATCAACATGCTATGGTTTTCATCTTTAGCACACTGGCTTGAGGCACTCTGAAATGGCTCCAAATGGTAAACAGTTGTTGCATTTTGTTGTTTGTTTGTGCTGGAGCTGTTGCTGGTGGTGATGGTGAGGGGGACAATCTGTCTTTGTTTGTAGGTTTTAGTGGATTGGTAGTGTGGCTTTGATGTGGCTACATAGGAGCCGCCACCGCCACTCTGAAGGTCAAAGTGGATGTACGAGCACTCATACGCTTCTGTTCACGCTCTGTCTCAGACATGTTGTTTTATCTTACCAGGAAAAGGGTCTTGTCATTAGTCAGGAAAGCCAAAACTGCTCAGTAGACTTCTCTACAGGACAACAATAAGACAGAAAATCACCATGTCACACTACATCATCAACAAATTCTGACTGCATCGTCCATCTCCGTAGAATACATGTATGTTGCCTTGTGCATGCCCATGAACACTCTCACCCACACTTTAGTTGTACGCTCTGACTTTTAATGACAACTACTTATATTAAGAGCCCATTTACAGCCACTCCAACAGAGATGTTAAGTGCGTATTCAGATTGCTTGACTCCCTTTACGCGCTACTTCGGCTTTTAGGAGATGGCTTTCTCATGTCTTTTGTGATATTCCTTTTCCATTATTGGAGTTTGTTTCAAGGGAGAGCTGTTCTATATAGTCCATTGCATTACTGTCTCAAGCACACAGTGATGCAGTTCTAGGTCTCTTTTTATGGATAGACAAAAGATGCTTTAACTGCAAGCGAGGAACTACAGATAAAACAGTCATCACAGGGTTCACATTTGAATGTTTTTGGAATGTTGTACTTTCTTAAAAGCCTACGGGGGGAAATGATGTGCCACACCTTAATTACAGACAGTAAATATGCTCCTGCCCTTTTGTAGTAATAAATAAAAATCCTAGTTTTGAGGAATGAAAGTGAGTTTGCTCCCTCCTTCAAGGTTTTTGGAGTGCTCTCTTTTCTGTGAGAAGCTCGAATTAGAAGTTTATATTTGTTACAGATTGAACCCATATGGATCAGTCTTTGTTTTTCACAAATTCAGCAAAAAGGTGGTGGGAACAAACTCAGCAAAAATACAATAAAAAAAGGAGACTTGTATTTAAATCTTTTCTTCTGATAGTATATTTGAGAAGCTCGAGGAACTGTGTTGGCCTTATTAAGCGCTCTTCTGACGTATCAAAATCGTGTGACATTTAACTGAGGTCAGTAGGATTAAGTGATGTGTCACACACTGCGCTGTAGCAATCTTGCAATATATCCCTGCTGAAAAATTCTGTTAATTTCTGCTGAACAGTGTCAGGGTATGTATTTTTAAAGTCAGCCGTGCAAGGCCAATGTTTCGACTGATCAATTAACCACGTGTCTACTCCCCCTCTCCTTCCAAACACTCCTAATTTTGGTTTTGTTATGAGAAATGGTCCCACTGCTCCGGGCTTCTAAAGAAAGTAATTACAACGAGAGATTCCCTATGGGGGATTAAAACAAATGACACAGAAAACACAGCTCTTCCTCATCGCCTTGCCTCCGCTTGTAACGCCTACACAGCTGTGAATACAGAAGTTGCCACAGTAAAACACACTGGCAGCTCATGAAAATTAGTGGGGTTTAAGGGAGAGGAATCAGAAAATGGCAGGGAAGGCACAGGGATTTATAGATGTGGTGGAACGGCTTTAGCATCGGGAGCTAAACAAAACATATGGCAATCATTGAGTTTGTAGGAACTGCAGCAGAAAAAGGCATCTGTCCTGCCAGTTTAGTAGTGACAGGCTGCAGGGAGCATTACTCATCATTACAATCTCTGCTGGCAGGCTATTTTTATCACATTACAGTTGTATAATGAAGCGTAGCGCACGAGCAACCTCAGGTTCTCTGAGAAGTTCACCATTAGCACCGGCCGAGGGCATTTATCCAAACAGCCTTATTGAACTTTTTACATTCGGTTTATAGTAAATTAATTCATTGTGTGGGTGAACTCGTTGTACAGAAGCAGTTCAAATGTTTATTTTCATTTAGCATGGTTGTGGCACATGTGTTGTGATGCACTTGGAGAGTATTTTCACCACCAACTGTTTCTACTCTTTTTGTGTGTGTGTTTTGCAGGAACAAGGCAAAGTTGGTGTGACATTCAACATCGGGACGGTGGACATCAGTGTTAAGGAGACAACTACAGTAGTAAATGATGGTAAATACCATTTGGTCCGATTCACTAGGAATGGGGGAAACGCAACCTTGCAGGTGGACAACTGGCCGGTCAACGAGCACTTTCCAACAGGTACTGACCACATCATTGATCCTTTGTCTCACAAATACTTTGTGTGCCACCTTTCATTTCTTTATATCTTGTTTCCAAGCAGCCAGACTTGTAATCCTATTGAATGATCGTTAATGATGGGTCTCCAGACTTTTTGAAAGTTCTTTTCAAAGATATTTTTTTGGCCTTTTTTTCTTCTATATTTCAAGTCAGTCAGTTAAGCCACTTAACACTGACCTATGAATCTGCATATGACCTATGAGTCTTGCATAAAAAGGCATCTAACTCCAGGGATGAACCAGTGCTGTGTCAACTTATGACAGACAACTTGGGAAAGAACCAGATTGTAAAATGTATTTTTAGGCACTTTATTATTAGCAGTCTGTCAGAAAGATGTAATTTGTTTCCACTTCTGTAGCTGCATGTAATAAAATGTCAAACATAATATGTAAAGTGTCAAAACTATCTCGAGACGATGAGCAGTATCTGGAACTGATTACCCTGAATAAGTGAAAACTATTCCACGAAGACCTCACACAACACCTGAGAGATGCTTCAGGACCTTCATTTGATCCTGAAGCCTCATCACAAATGGTCTCCATAGAGGATTTGCTGTCAAAAAGCCATTCTTAAGGAAGAAATAAAAAGAGAGAAAAGGCTGAGGTGTGCCAAATGACACCAGAACTGGGAACAGGTCTATGGATTGATGAATCCTTCCCAGAGCCGATATTTTTAAGCACTTTGGGTTCATTTTTACAGAAAAAAGAACAAAAGTAGCCAACATAGAAAGAAAAGCTTTAGAAAGCCTTCCAAAAAGCCTGGAGAACTATTCCTAAAAGTACAAAAAAGCTGTCTTAAGCTTACTCCTCAAGAAGCAACAACTTTCTTCTTCTCGAGGCTGCAAGAGCAAGAAAAACATTTGTTTTGGTCTGGTAAATTTACTTTACTTAAGCGGGGCATATCTGTTTTTTATATACAGTGAACAACTGACCCTGTGAATTCATTCTTAACAAGAAGCTTCATCTGCAGCAAGGGGATGTTGTTCACACGTCAACATTTGTGTATTTTAATCCCACATTTTTTATGTAAATTGTCCTACCTTCTCACAACCTGAATCAACTGTTTATTAAAACTATCCGTTTAATCTCACTCCAGCAAAAATGCAGAAGCACATTCAGGATCTTGACTTGATCCTGACCCCTCCCCCGCTTCATGCATGCGACAGCCACCTCAAATGTTGACGTATCACGCAATACTTCTTGGAGGAAGAAAGTTCTGCTTGCATGCGGTGTCGAGAAGAAGCCGCAAGATGCATCCAGTCAAGGCCTTAAGAACACAATGAAATAATTTTGTTCTTGTACCCCCCAGAAATAGAAGAGGTCTTTGCTTCTTGCAGAGTCTGAAACAGGTTTTAGAGGGTTCACATAAAGAATAAGACCAAATGATCATTTTCAAGCACATCAGAACTGAAGAAACGCTTGACCTTCTGGGCTAAATTAAGTCTTTCCTGGCAATACTTAAAGAAATGACGGGTGGCTTATGACTTTTGCACAATACAGTAAGAGTTGGATTATTTTATAGTAATAAAACCACTGGACACCATCTGCTTTTGCATCCAGAGGATAATCCATGAGGAGAAAACAGCAAATACAAAACCAGCTGAGTAAAATACCTGCCTGTATCTCAAAATCCCCATTTACACCATCGAGCCTGACTCCACAGGAGAGGAGCACTCTGTGCTCAAGTCCTTTGTCTTTCAAGAGGCATTAACTGTGCAACATCTGGCCAGTTCATTTTGAGAAAGGGATACAAAGGCATTGAGAGACATTTGGTCAGTGGGTGAGCAAGGAAAGGATGGGGGCAGGGACTGAGGGTGGCCTGTTGGCCAGATAAAGCTCCCTCCTGCCTGTATCTCTCATTCCCAGGTCAGCAAAAGTACAGCAACGGAATACAAATAGGGTCATCAAACAGAGGCTGCTCCATTTGGAGGCTCAGTCTCTCTCCTCATTTCAACAGATATGTGCTGCTCAGTTAGCAAGGTGAACAGGAGAAAAGGAGGGGTAAAGAGAACAATAACCCTCTCATGCTTCTTCTCAGCAGTTCATTAAATTAAGATGATCCCTCCTCAAGTTTGATATCTGTGTCTTTGATTCAACCAGCTTAGAAGATACCCCCCTCCCCTGAATCACTCTCTCTCTCCCCAATTTAATTTTGCCAAACAGAGCAGACACAAAGGCAAACAACAGAGGCACAAACTGGTGGTGGGGAGAAAAACGCAGGGGTGACATAAGATATCATGAGCTTCATTGATCACTGGGGTCAAATTTCAGCATAGTGGTGAGATAAAAATAGGCAGAAAGAGATGCAGACTAAATGGACAATGCTGAAGACGAAGTAATGTCGTTACTAGAGACGGCGCTAGCATGAACTGAAATCTGTTGGACAGTGCACCGCTGGTCAAAATAAAAAATTGAAGTGGTGCAATGCCGACACTCCCTAGTGATAATAGAGCATGCTGAGTGACTACATGGGCAAATATGTGAGATCAACTCATATATGTTTGCCTGAGTTTCCATGTCTGTACCAGCAACATGATGGTGAAGCCATCTCCTGGTGTGACTTATGGTTCAGTTCAATGCCAGCAAAGGTTATATTTATCTCGTCTGTCTCTGGCGTTGTTTTGCCATTGGCCATAATTTATTTATTTACTTTTTCAGTTGACCAGATTATGTTAGACGGGTTTCATAATTCTGTTGCATCCACAGAAACTACAAAAAAATTCTACTACATACACAACTACACACAATATTCAAGAAGGGAATTCAGTTTATAACACAAACAAACCACTCTGCCTTTGATGGCCATTGTTTAGTGCTATGAGCTAAACGTGCTCCAATTTGAAAGTTTTATCCTTTTTCATATAGTGTTTTAAAAAGTACGTTCATCTTCTATGAATGTCAGCATCTGTGGTCAAACTGACCATTAATGATGCATCTTATATTAAACCACAAAACAAACTCTACCTCCATCCAGATTTGTTCCCTCTGTCATCCCTCTGTCATTGATGTCCGTGGAATCGAAATGGTGGTAATTTCTTTCTCACTTCTGCACTGGTAATTTGCCGGACGTTAACAGCGATTGATTTTCTTCCCCCCGCCCCCCTCGCTCCCGTGTAAAGGCACTGTCATCTTGTGAGTAATTAGATGTTCAGGTTCAGATTCATCGACTGCTTTCTCACACTCCAGTACCCAACTTGAGAAGGAGTGAGGACATGGGTGTTGGTGATTTACTTGTCAGTCGAAACAGATGAAGAATAACCTGAAGCATGTAAATTGAGCATCCTAATACTGGCACAACATGAGGAGGAAAGGCAGGTTTTATTCTTGTACATGTTTTTTTTAATTAAAAAAGAACTAATAAAAAAAAGTGAAATACAAACAGACCCCTCACTGCTCAAGATGATACATATGCAGCCAATGCTAAATAGGAAAGACAACCACTGTTATTCCCCATCAGTATTCTCAAACAATTTGGATTCCATCTTTTACTTGGGAGAAAGATTATTCTCAAGTGGAAAAATGTTTAAGACACCTGCAGATCGCTGAAACTGCCAAACAAAAGGGAAAAAAGCTCCCCAAGCCTCAGTTAGCATGTTAAATGTTAAAGTTGATTAAAGTAGGATTAGAGAAGCGTCTGGCTTGTTTGAAAGAATTAGGGGGAAAAGCCTCTTTTTTCCATAAAGAACATGACAGCAGCTTAGGTTACCAAAGCTGCACAAGACTTGTGGAGCAATGTATTTTGCAAACATGAAACCAAAGTGGAGATGTTTGGTAAAAGTACTCGGCACCATTCCACAAAAGAACCGAATACAGCGTCGCATCATAAACACATCACACCAGCTGTCAAGAAGTAGTGGAGGGCTGATGACGTAGGCTTGTTTTACATAGTAAATAGAAAACTATTTCTATGATTTATTACTATATGTAATTGTTAGGTATACATACTCCAACTCTATTTCTTGCATTTTGTTTTAATTTTGTTAAACTAAATGATGACGGTTTACGATGTTGAATTATTCAATTTTTTTCTTTAATAATTTATTTTAAAAAACATGACAGAAAGTAAAATCTATGTTCACGTTTGTCACAGTTCAGCATCACATAGTTCTGTACAAAAACTGCTTTCATAAAAATCTTTAGTGTTCCAAACTGCATGCAGCAAAATGAAAAGTCATCACATATAAAATCACAGTACAAAAAAAACCTTACAGTGAGTTAGATTACATAATTAAATGATTCGAATTCAATGACAATGCTCATTTCAAGAGTGAGGACATGTGATAAGGACTAATTAGTCCCAATGCTGTCCATGCAGGGGAAGACCTCAGGTCAGAAAATGTGTGTTGGCTGCAATCATTCCCAGGTGTGCAGCAGTTCTGCTCATCATATGATATGAAAATCAAGTTCTCCTTTGTAGCTGGATAAGAACTTGGACTGTGAAAAGAAATTGAATTTTATTCTTGACTGAGTAAATGATCATCTCATGCCTGGTATTTAAATTAATCTCATTCATGAGATGCAATAAAAAGAAAAGAAAACAAAATATTTGCATTGTTTGACATTGTTCTTGTTGTTTGCATTGAATAAGTCCTGCAATTTACTGAAATATTATTATTATTTTTCTCCATAACTGCAGAATTTCAGACAAATACTCTTAATTCCACGCAGTTTATGCTGAAATGTTTCAACCAAAGAATTCAGATGAAAATAACAGCTGCACAGAAAGATGAAGAAACAGCAGCTTGGATTGTTTAGGGTTTGATTTGCATGCAGAATAATACTCTGGGAATAGCTGACACTAAACTTTGCAATCAGTTCTTTAGAAGAAGAGGTAGATTATGTCAGCAATTACAGATTGAGAAGATTTGTTATGAAATAATCATGCAAATGGACTAGCGGCTTGTCTACATTCAGTCCAATTGTCTCACTTCTTGTTGTACACTTTGCCTTTATCGTAATGCTTCTGCTTTCTCATCCTGGCAATTACTTTGAGCTCAGCGTTTCTATAGACTACAGCAAGCTGCTAATATCAGATGCAACTCGCAATAAAGAAGAGAAACATCCATTCTATTATTATCTTTACAGTTTTGCTTTGCGTTCATTCAAAGTGGAAAAGATAGGAAGAAAAGAATACAGAGAGATTAGGTTTTAGGACCCTTACGTCAAACACACCGAGCCAACTATTGGTTTTCAAAAGGTTTTACAAACAAAAAGAGAGTCTGAAGAAAGAAGTCTTCACAGTGCAGTTTCTTTTAACAACAATGTACCCACACTGATCCCATACCGGAACATTTCCATCAGGCTTACATGTGTGTTTGCGTGGGGGTGCAGCATTTTTATGTGTGTGCATGCACGTGTTGACTGCTTTGTCTCTTCCTTTCTCTAATTATTCTCCCCCTCCAACAGTGCCCTCTCAGATCTCCATTCTTTTTCTGTCCTCAAATTCCTTTTTATTCGTGTTCTTCCTCCTCTTGTAGTCGCTGCTCATCACGGCTTTTGCATCTCTCTAACAATCCTGTGTACTTGTGTGACAGCCCACATTACTGCAGGGGCCTACCATTGTTTAAGAGGCCTCCAATTTCCTTATATAACACTCCGAATAGCTGTACTCGTTGGATTGCATGATCTTTTTTTTTTTTTTTTTTTATGTGCGTGAGTTTGAATCTTGGAATCAAAGAATTACTTGAAATTGTGTATCATCCTTTGCCTTTAGCTGACTGTAGTTCAGGCATAGTCTCAGATGAATGACTATTAGTCTAACGACTCTGTTGGCGCTTGAGGGAAAGCATGTCTGTGAATGCGTGTGTGTGTCCCCTCATGTTGTGTTATGTTCAAGAGGGTCGGTCATAACGAGAAAAGTCTTGTGCTAATTTTCAAACACATATGAAATGGTACATTCAGATGCACACGATGAAATGGCTTCACAACCTAAAACAAAAACAAGTGGCTTCAAAATATCTGATATCGTTTACCTTGAAACAAAAACAAGTTAAATCCCCATGCAGCTCTGAGCCAAACAAGGTTATCCCCATCTGTAACACTGTCTTCTTCACTTTTAGAACTCAGACTGAGGTGCAAGCAACTAACTCATTTATCCTTTCAAAACTTTAAGTTTCAGAGCAACCTGATAATAGATTAATTTAATTTTTGGCTTTGTTTGATTTCTACAAGAGAATATATGAAAGATCAAGAGAAAGAGAGCAGGAGAATCTCAAGGACATTGTTGCACCTACTGAAGGAATACAAACTTGAATGGAGATGAAGACAGAAACAAGTTGACGAAAGGGAAGATAGAGCAGACATAGAAACTGATGGATGGGTAGAGGAGATAAATGATTGAAGAGTTCTGGTAGCTGAAGAGGCCCAAATCGCAGAAGAAGAGCACAGCTCAGATGTAAGTCGCTTTGGAGAAAAGCGTCTGCTAAATGAATGTAATGTAATGTAACAGCAAGCTGATTGCAGACACCGAAAGGGAAAATAGCAGGAAGCAAATGAAGGAGCAGAATATTACTGGACGAATGGTGAACTGGAGATAGGAGAGAATAGAAACAAACAAGCCAAGATAGACAAGGAAAAACCAGCGATGAAATTCAGGTGTAGATTGTAAAGATGTGGGTGGTGCAGGATATTCATAACTGGAGGCTGCAGTGTCTAGCTATGGATTTGAGCTGTGGAATGATGGTTTTTGGACAGGGCCACACTATATCAAATGCACTCATCATCCCCTAAATGTAGGGAATGCCAGCAGCCTGTTACGGTAGCCATTTTCTCCATTTTGATGTACTCTCAGCTCTGGCCCTGTGATGGAGCCCTGGTGGGACTGTGCTGGCAAACAAGCCGAGTAGAATGAAGCAACTGACCAACAGACGATTGTTGCCATGCCAGTGTTTGTGTGGACTGATAGTTGCTGCCAATAGGAGAAAATCTACACATTGTTTTGGGTGTGAAAAAAAGAAGTGATAAAGGAACATATGAAGGCAAAAATAAACAGAAGGAAACTAATCTTTTTGAAGATAGGGAGAGAAATAGGTTATTACTGGATTAAAGAGGTTTTCATCCAGCTGCTTAGCTGTGCATATAAATGCAGGGATGTGTAACATTAGCATGAAATGTTCTGAGATAGCATATCTCACTGAAAAAATAAATGGAACGGTCTCCATTAATCTGTAGCACATATTGGAAAACACACTTACCACAAGCAGACATATTGGATATACTTTTAGCTGCAGCAGTTTGCATGTCAGCATAGTGCAGTCAGAATAATGACTCACAATGCATTTGGGCGGCAATGTCATCTACATGTATGAATAGATTTGAAAACCTTAGAGAATTTAGTTTCAAATCTCAAGCTCCCCCTGATAAGACTTGAAGATTGAGCAAGACTGCACCATTAGTGTGTGTGTGTGTGTGTGTGTGTGTGTGTGCGTTTTGCACACCCTGCCTAACAGGAATGATTAACGTTATTCCAAAAATGTTAAAATTAGGTTTACAATCAAGAAAAATAAGGAAAATTCTTACCTGAGGTGTTACATATTCTTACATATGAAATTCAAAGAGAGCAGGATTTTATTTTAGAAAAAAAGCGGACGTTCAGTTTTTATTCATAAAACCATCAGACATGTAAAATATCTTAATTTGCTTCCATTTAAACACCTAGTTGTGCAACTAATTTTAGCATGTCAAGAAAGTCATCTGAGAACTGAGAACATCTACAAGAAAGGTCAGAGCAGACTCTACTTTTTAAGGAAGCTGAGATCTTTTAACGTCTGCACCAAAAT
>JBAMHX010000025.1:4905657-4925922 GCA_037177515.1 Pseudomugil tenellus | reverse complement strand
GCACAAGCTGATGAAGATGATGGAGGATTCTTCACACCCTCTCCATAACACAGTGATCAAACAACAGAGTGTGTTCAATGAGTGACTTGTTCAGGTTCGATCCAGGACTGAGAGGTACAGAAGATCATTTCTTCCAGTAGCCATCAGCATCAAGAACAAAACTATTTGATTGTTGTTTTCTTTTCTTATTATTATTGTTACAAAAGAGCTACTATAATTTGAATTTCCCTGAAAAGGGATATATAAAGTACTTTTCATTCATTTTCATTCAAGTCTTGGCAAGATAGTCTAATGTACAGTAGCATGCTAACAGTTAGGAAGAAGTGAAGCTAGTCCTGCGTTGCTTCCAGTTATGACAACTGTCCCCAGTGAAAATTCATAAAGCTGCTAAATGTTAAATAAGCCAGTTGTTGTCTTTGTTTCTCTTTCTTAAAAAAGGAATATCCTACTAAGTAGGTCATATGCTACACAATACTGTAACACACTTTTTGCAAGCTCATTAACTCAACCCTTCAATCCACCTATCATAAATCTGTTTTTTTTTTACTGATGTACCGGTCTCACATATAATGCTGTTATTCACAGAATTACATATTTATCTCATTATTCTTCTGCACTTTAAGTAAGCAGCTCCAGATTCTCAAATAGTAGCGTCTAGAGATGCTAGATAAAAGCAGGAGGACAGCTAGATAGCATGGTTAGCTAGATTCATGCTAACATGTGTTTGAACACCTGGTAATAAAACTGAGGCCGGATTGTTTCCTGTTTGTATTAAATTCTACTCTGAAGCATCTTAAAAAACTGATGATAAGATGATAAATTCCTTAACAGAAAAAAATATTTAACAGCTCAAGGTCACATTTTACTATTATGTACTTTTTAGAGTTTTGTTACAATTAGGTATATTAGATAAACTCTTGTTTGAATTTGGCATATTGTTTCTCTAAAGAACCTATGTGACCTTATAAAATCTAAAATGCTCTATCCATATTTCCCAATCAAATGGATTTTAATCTGTCTGGGCTTCAGATTAAAGGCTCTAACAAATATTTCATTCCACCTTCTCTTCTTTGACCTTTGTTGAAAGGTAGAGGAAAAATCATTGAGGAATTATCTCCCCACTTTTCTTTGCAGAGGAAAATAGAAACGAAACCATGAAGGCAACCTGATTTTTGAATAAACAATAGAGTTTTTATTGGCAGGATAATCCATTCTTAAGTCACCTCTAGAAATTGAACATCAAATTGACAAACTGTAGAGATTTTTCTCATTAATTGGACAATTAGCTTGTGGGGTATTCATTACATGGGGGTGCCGTCACCTCATTAATCACCCAGAACAACGCAAGAGCAATACCTGAAACTGCATCATTAGCACAACAGTTTGAAGCTTCTCCTCTCAGGTTTAGAGCAGATTTCCCTCCAACTCAACAACATGTGACTGCTTTGAGACAAACAGGTAACTGGAGATAAGATGGACAGATTATAAGTGTTTGTAGATGCAGCTTTTCTTTCATCTTCAGCCTTTCCCAGAAGCCCTAACCTTCCCGGCTGCCCTCCAATTTCACATACAGTCACCATTGCTCCCTTTGTGGCTCTTGTCCAGAGGAGGGTGTATTTGGCTGCTGCTGGAAACCTGCTAGAGATCAAAGGAATGAGAAGGGAGTCCTGCTAGGAGCTGATTAACCTGTTGGCACATTGCAGACACAGTCCTTTAGCTCACTGAGTCCGCTCACAGCCATAATCACACTTTTTTTTTCCCCAGCTGGATGGAAACTGAGGACCTGGCTGTATTTTTCTCTGAATATGAACGAATGGTATGGTTTTATGAGACTAAGGCTTTGCCTAATGTAAGGAAATAGAAGGCGAATGACGACTTGGCAAGAAACATTCTGGTCCCAGCTCCAGTCAGTTGTCTCCCTTTGGAGGTTAACAACTTTTACCTGAGACAATCCCAACAGCCACAGTAAGCATATTTGCACAGTTATGAAGCCATATCTTTCGTATTACACAATAAAGGATTCAATACCCACTTCCTTTTTTTTTAAGAATTTCACCAGGGTGGGTGCTGACTTACATCATGCTGTTCATAAGTCTTCACAGGCTTTGCTCTCTTTTTCTTACCTCAAAGTAACTTGAAACAAACTTGTACATCTCAATCTCAAGTGTTCAGAGGGATGAGCTCTGTGATTTTCAGACAAAACATCGCACCCTGGAGCACTGGCAGGAAGTCGTGCCATGCCACAAATGATACTAAGAATACACACAAAATTACCTGTAAAAGGAGGTTTATCATCTTTAATTCCAATGTACCCAGCACGCATCCCAGAGGAGTGGAGCGTGGCAGCTATTGGAGCACTTTTTATACACACAGGGCCTCCTGCAATGTCAGTAATGATCTCATTTGTATGCATTGTCCTTTTCAAATCTGTGTCACTGTGGGACTTCACCCCCAGTGGGTCTGGCGTACGGAAAATTACCTCCTTTAACTTCAACATTGGCCTCCTTTCCTTCCAAACCCACCACACAACTCCTTCTGCCCAAATAACCTGTTAAATCAAATCACTTGTTGGTCCTAGAAATGTAAAAGCAGGTGATGTCCAGTGGGAGAATTATCACTTGCATTATCACAGAAATTTGCTTCAGAGAAAACCATTTAATGCTTCTAACTTTATATACCAATGTGATGTATGTGCTATGTTTTTACTAACTTACTTTTTCAGGTTTTTATGCAGCTTTTCATGTCTGCTGTGCTGTTTAACTCTGAATACTTTGTGAAATCATCCTGTGGAGTGTGCTTTACAAATGTGAAGTTTAAAAAAAATACAACTAAAATACATGAAAGAGAAAAAAACTTCTAAAGCTTTTATAAATATTTCTAAACAACGATAAACCTCATCATAAACCACTGTATAAATGTGTGATGTCTGTTGCCAACTGTTTCAAGTTGTTTGTCAAACTGTCAAACTTTAAAGGCAACAGCGACATTGAGCGCTATCAAATGGCAAATAAGAAAATCCCGTTCAAATATACCCGGCCAGTAGAAGATTGGCTTCAGGAGAAAGGTAAATCTTTGTCAAACTTCTAGTCTGTTTCTTTTTTTTCTGTCATTTCATCGGCTTGCTTCCTTTCAACCTTTGAGAATGAAAAGCCACCCCTTAAACCCTATAAAAACATGTAAAATAAAGCGTATCTTCATGTCTATTTTTCTTTAGTTTATTATTATTTCTTTGTTTTTGCTTTTTCCCATCACCATTTTTTTAAATATTTTTGAATCATGGTATCCAGTTAAAGGGACTGGAAAGAGACTGCATAACCAGTGCAGATGTTTAGTATGAAGTGCTATTAATCTATTGAGCAAAATTGACCTGGAAGAGTTATTATCTATGCAGCACCAAAAGCACCAATTGTTTTGGGAAGAGAATTAACTCCCTTGGCTTCAATCCACAACAATGTTAGAGAGCAAACTAATCAGCGGGCATATCACCCTGAAAACTTTCCAAACAGTAGGTGCTCCTCTCTGCTGCAGTTTATCTACTTGTACTTATTGCAAAAGAAAAAATGTAATAAAATTCTAACCCATTTTTGGTGATGGAGTGATAATTGAAGCCTTTTTGACAGCATCTCGTCACAGCACACCCATTGAGGCGCGCTGTGCCCTGATAGAGCTGTACATATCAGTCTCTTAGATTATCAATTCAGCTCTTTGTTTATGTTTAATACATTTGTGGAAATAGAAAAAAATTTACTCTGCCCCCCTTTGTTTCTTTAATTGGGGGGGAGGGGGGAGGCTGCCTAATAGCATGACCTTACTCTTCATAATACCATTATAAACTGCTTTTTAAAATTCATTGCACATAAACATCCTAACCTTATTATAAAGTCCCTTTAACAACCGCTAAAACTCTGACAGGTTTGAAAAATCCCATTACTGCTGCATGCATGACTCCACATGTGCTATTTCATTTTCTGTGATATGAATGCCCTGTCCCTGCCATTCCATACCTAATGTGTTTTTGTACGACGAAATAAACAAATGTAACAAGCTTTTGCCTTGTCTGTAAATTATACAAATGAGATTTTTAATTATGATTCTAGTATTGTAAAAGTTTAGTGTTTTCTTCCCATGATTAATGCATGAGCTGCATGTTTTGACTGTGGTATTTAGGATTCTGCTAATGAAATTCATATGGCACGTCAGAGCCATGCACTGTTCATACTGTCGTTAGAATAAGCCAAAGCCTGTAAAGATATGTTTATTAATCATTCCATTCCAAAAGTCTACCGTTTTTTCACAGAATATTAAGAGTAGAGAACATGTTCCAGCTCATGTTTCAGACATGTGTTTTACATTTGCATGTTCCGTCTTGCAGTATTTATGCTAAATGTAGCGGTTGTTATCATGCAATATCAGTAGGAAGATAGGGTTCATTAGCAATAAGCATGACGAATCATCAGGACGATTTGAAGACAACTTACTACCTTATCTAAGTAGTAATAAAAAAAAAACATAGTACTTACTTTATTTAATTTGTGTTTTCGAACCTTTTTTCCTACTTCGTGAACCAGGCCGGCAGCTGACAATCTTCAACACCCAGGCCACCATAACTATTGGCGGAAATGATCGAAAACGACCCTACCAGGGCCAGCTCTCTGGTCTCTACTACAACGGCCTAAAGGTCCTCAACATGGCCGCTGAGGGCCACCCTAACATCAAGGTGAATGGCAGTGTGCGACTGGTTGGTGATGTCCCTTCAAGCCGTGGTGCAGCACGTACAACCACCTCAGTACCGCCAGAAATGTCCACCACCTTCATTGAGACTACCACCACCTTGTCAACCACAACTACTAGGAAACAGCGCTCACCACCCACTATTCAGGTAGGCCTGATCAGAGTCAAGGGGTAAATGTTATAATTGTCCCTTTGGGCAATTATGTAAGAAAGCTTATTGTTATATAACCTTTGGTTATCTTGTACAAATAGTTACATCCACAGGGGTCAAGGCATGGCACAGGGGCTCAACTGCACATTTACTCTGGTCCTCTTTTTGGTCCATTTTGAACAAACTGGTTCATATCCATGGACAGTACAGCTATTTTGGAGTAGTGATGGCCTATTTGAAGCCCTGTGCAAAATTTGTTTTTGTGAAAATTTAACTTTGTGTTGCTCCTTTGTTGACTTTCGGGTGAATAAGCCAGTTAAGGGGAAGGATTTACATATTTGGCCCTGACCAACCAATAAGCTGGATTTTCTTCTTCCTCCTTCCTCTTTTCTTCTCTGTCAGTTGTCATTTTGGTTAATATAGATAACAAGCATTTGTTGTATGTAACACGGTCCAGGCAGCTTGGTCTTGTCCAGAACCAAATGAAGGTGCAACATTTTATTAGCAACCAATTGGACCGAGCCCCCATGACTATCTTGGTGTGAATGTGCCCATGGGGACTATTTAAATGGCTGGATGATTACTACTACTTGATTTTTAAAAGAACATTTGTCTTTGCAAAACAAAGGGTATGGGAAAAAGGAGAATTAGGTTGTAGCCAAAGTGCTTCCACATCATGAGAGTTTATTCATGATGCAGAAAAAAAAGATATATTGCAATTCTGAATACACTTTGATTGGTCAGGAATCTTGTTATGATAACGCAGTCCATTCACCGTAACTGTAAATTGTTGTTTTTACCATCTCTTTTCCAGTATGTTAAACTAACCCTATAAATATCATGTGTAGTGTGGTGTTCAATTGCTTATTTCATTGTAGGATAATTGGATGCTTTAGAAATGGAAAATAGTCTTTCCTTCATGCGGAACACAGCTGTCTGACGGCTAAAGGTTCTGTTTTCTCCCTAATCAGGTTTAAAAATGTGACAAAGTGTAAAACGGAGGCTTATTCTACTCTCTCTTCTGTTTAATGAGTTTTGGGGTCTTTTTATTTCGGGACTGAGCATGAGTGGATTGTGGCTGCCCTCCTTTTTTCTCTGCTTGATCAGCCAAGGTCAGGATACAGTATTTCTCATTCTGTGGAGGATTGAAAAGAGCTGCTGTTCACTGAGGTGTACAAAGCTGGCCATGCTTTTTCTTTACATTTCTCTCTGTCTTTCTGTCTCTGTTTCGGTCTCGATCCATCACTCACCCCCTCTGATTCTGGACTAAGATGCCTTTCTCCAATATGTCCCAAATCCAAGCCAATGAATGTCACCAGTGTGCCAAGAAAGTAATCACACCCAGCAATTCTCTGACACCCAGAGCACAAACTGATCCGTTCGTTGTCTATATTAAAGTAATAACTCTCCCTCATGGGCGCGATAGGGTTGGATGGGGGTGTTTGGTTGCCTGATGAAAGACTTGTGTTATCATCCTCTCCACCTCAACATCAGATTGCCAGGCGTTCAGTGACAATAGGGCCTCATGTCAGTGCTGACACTATGTCTGTATCAAAGCAACAGTAAGGGATGACTAGGGTGCTAGTTTTGAGAATGCCACTAAATAGCCCTTGATTTTTGGACAAAAGTGACAGGCTAAGTCAAAATGTCAAAAATTTCACATGTGAGGTTTGAGGAATAGGATGTATCCATTCTGTCCATGTGGCACCACTACTCTGCAGTGATGATGACTGAGCTGAGAAGCATTACTGCACCGTCTCTTGATCCAGAAACAAGGTCACCTCAGATTGACACAGTCTGGGTAAAACACATTTATGTCACATTCTATTAATATCAATGGAAGTCAAAAAAGATCTTGCCATAAAAGAGCTTTTACTCTACATTTAGAAGAGAAATGATGATCCATTGTCTCTAATGTCAACACCCAGGATGCAGCTGTTGGATGCCAGATAATGCACTTTGATAACTTAAACAGCAACGATGGGGGGGTTTGCCCTTACTAACTTTTCTATTTTTTGTATTCCTTCTGAGAGCACGCCCTGTTCATTTGTCCTGCACAAGCTCCCATGACAGGATCTGCTTTGATTCATGCTGCTGTGTCGCAGCATTTCATTTGCCAAGGCCTTTAATTTTACAGTTCCCTAGCTGGCTGTCAAATACTGTGGTGTGAGAGGTAAAGGAGAGGACCTGTACCCATTTGGCAGCTTTCTCCACCCCTTTGGGTAGCATAGTGGAGTTTAGGGAGTTGAGCTTTCATCAGTGATGTACTGCAGTGCTCCAAAAGAGCTATAGGTGTCTGACACAGTGTTGGACTCGGGCATGTGCACAGCTGTTTTAGAAGTAGGTGTGCTTGTGAAGACTAAAACCTGTGTGTTTTGGTATCTTCATTCACATCTGTTTTTGGTCCACTGAACCGATACTACATGTTTCTTTTTCCGAGGTGAGAAACGACACGTCCCTTGACACCGCTGGATAAACAGAGACATGGACTGGAAATGGAGAGACCAATCTCACACTTAATTAATGATAACTCCATGAGGACTGAAATGACAGACACGTTTTTTTCTCCTCTATTTCTCCGTCTTTGTTTTACTCTGCTGCCAGATAAGAAATTGTAAGACTTGTTGAATTAAGTTTACACAGAGCATTAAGTGGAAAATACAGTTCTTTTTACTCTAAAGTATTGCATTCCAAGTAGTATTTTCAGCCTTAAGTACTGTTTATTGGTGTCCTAAAAAATCCACCTTTTTTTCTTGTTATTATAATTTTATGTTACAAGTCATGTTAGCAGAATAAATTAAATGATCTCATATCTACATAATACAACCTATAGCTGTGGAAAAATAAGGTTGGAGAGACAGCCTTCATGCAAAAACTTTTGGGAATAAATACTGAATATTTTCAGAGTGAAGCTCTATAGGTAATATGTCTGTATTGTGGCAGTCTGATGTAACAAGAGGCAAGGCTTCAGGCTATGTGGAGATGTTAGCTAGTTGCTTTGTCTTGCAAGGCCACTGGTGGAAGTCTAAGAATAGTTGTGTTGTATTGTGTTTTCTGTCACTCACTGGCTGGTAGAGCAAAGAAGCAGCTGGGGTTCTGGTCACCAGGTGGCTGTTACTTTCAACAAATCTAGTGCAACCAAACACATGGCTATCTATCAGCTAAATTTACTGAGAGTTTAGATCACCTTACGTAACAGAGTGTGGTTAGTTGAGCTATCTAGATTCAAGCTTAAAGGCTAATGGCCACCTACTTTGCAGCCACAGTTACTATTGGTGTGTACAAGTTATCTTGCAATTTCAAGCGGCCAAAATTGTGCGAAATCAATACCAGGTTGTTAGCTTCCAGATGCACCTACCTGGAAAAAACAGATGCTTCAAAATCAGCCAAATCCCATATAAAACAAGAAAATCACAAACCCATTGTAAAACTGTGCTCAATGCTCACTAAAGTTGCCACACATCCCAAAATCACAGAATCGTCCTTTACTTGACAAAGTGTTGTGTCCCAGATTCAACCAAATGGTGATGCGCTTTCTTCTGTATTTTCATAATTTTCCAATTGCCCACACATCACAGTCACACTCATCAGCACTATATCTAAAAATAATTAATGCAGTTAAACAGGAAATACAACGGGCTGCAAGAATGTCGTTTCTGGCGGGATCTCCGCAGGCCCTTAGAATTTTCTTACAAGACATATTACACCTTGTTTGGTGAGTGTTTTTGGTTGCGCAAGGTGGGCTGTCTGATATATGATACAGCAGACACGCAAAAACACAGAAGATCCATCAGTGTCCTTAATCATCTCCTTACACTGATTGAATATATCCCGAATATAGACACATTGATTGTTGTTGTTTACCTTTGGTCAAACCCAGTCATGTGTAATAGCTGTCGGCAAAAGATATGGAACACATAGTGTTTACACAATGGAAATTGGTTAGAACTTAAAATCAAGTCGCTTAAAAGCAAAAGAGAACCATCTTGAACATTTATCGGACAGGGATCGTGAAAGATACAAACAGAAGTTGTATGAGCATGGAGTTTTGTTGCCTGATCCGTCTAAAATTGACAAAAAGCAGTGGGACAATAACCTGTCGACGTGGCCACCTGTGCAGTATGGTGACATTTGGAACTATTTAATAAACACTCCTGGGTTGTACACAGCCGAAGCATTGAAAGCTTAAAAACTGCTGGATGGATAAAATTTTTCCTTTGTGGTCACATTGATGAAGTTTTATATTATAGTGCAAATGATTCACTATACTTCCTATGGAGTTACTTCTTCTATCCGCACCTCTAAATTTCTGCTAAAGGAACACAATTGAAGCAAGGGCTTGACTCTTTGGTTGAGTTTGAAGAATGTGTGTGTACTGTATATAACAAAAATGACATATTTGTTCTTTTTTTGGAGAACTGATCTAAGCCTGTATTGACATTCATAAGACTGACAGTAACAGACAGCATGTGTGTCGGTCGGTTTTCTGCGTGTCCACAACACACACGTTGAAGTTACATATCGAACTGAGAAGATCGTTTTAGTGCATCCATTTCACAGTGATCGTTGCCTAATTTTCCAGATTTGACGGATGTCTACCAGACTTTTATGATCAAGGAGGTTTATTGTTAATCAAAGCCACAACAATCTGCAGAGTAACTCAATTCAGCGGAGTGCACCACACACCAAAAGGAGTGACAGCTGACAACGACACGTGAAAAGTTTTTAAGGCTGGAATTACTGATGAAACAATTAATTATTGTTGCAGGGGTGCTCAATGATCACGAAGGAGGTACCAGTTGATCGCATGACATAAAAAAACGTCAGTCTATCATCCATCTCTTCACTTGACATTTATTACCCACCCCTCCCCTTTCCGCTTGTATCCACACTTAGCAATAGATCTTCTTGGCTTGGTCACTTTATAAGTACTTTGCATGCTGAAAAAGTGTGAGCACCCCTGACTTAGATCTTCCAAATGTTCAAAAAGGGTGAGTAAAATCTCAAGTTAATAGAAGATTACTCGTTTCCCTGCAGGATTACATCTAGCGAAAATCTGATTGTGTCTGTGCTTGCGTATGTGTCCACATGTTTAGCGTAAAAACGACACGTTCATAATGTTCTGTTTGTGCAACCCACATGAGGCCACTTCATTATTTCCAGCCAAAATTATAAGCTAACTTGATAAGCTACTAAACTAGAAAAGCTAGCTAGCCAGTGGTGAGTATATTATGTGAATCCTTTAAAAGTGATTGCATTATTACTTTCATACTTCCATTTGCATTAAAATATGTGATATCTAGCTTCTTCCTTTTGAGTTCAAATATATGAGGCTTATTTTCTTCCAATATTAGAATCAGTCATAGCAGAGTGAAAATAAACAGGGCAGACAGCGATGTGGGTGGATTTAGGTTAGCATATTCATAGTCCCACATTTAGATTTTTAAAAATATGCTTTGTACTTAAGGGCATCGTGGAATTGGTAATCTTGGAATTAATAGGTAACTGTTTTAGCTTAAAATAAAGAATAGTTTTAATGCAAACAAATCCATGCAGTTTATTTATTTTTATATTTATGTCCAGTAAAGTCATTCTGGTCCTAAGATAAGTTGTTTACAAAAACAGGTCATTCCTTGGTCATTTTCCAATGTGCTATCCACATGGGTTCCTTGTTTGGCCCAGTTCCACTAAGTTTTCTGAAATTCACATGGGTATTTCCTTTTTAATCTTGCCATCAGCAAACAAAATGACAAACATTGAGCCTGCATTTAGTCGGATAAGATTCATGAGCCACATAATTGTTTTGCCATGTTATGCATGTTTCTTAATAAATAATCTGAGACCTGGCATTAGATATGTCAACTTGCATGCTTCTTATGTATTTACTGGTTACTTTGTTGACACAACCTGCTAAAGACTTAACATAAGTCATCCTTCGGTGTTTAATCCGTGTAGCACTGGGGATATTCCTTTGATCATGTGCTGCAGACAAGGGTGACAAATGCGAACCACATTAGCTATAGCTGCCTCTCCTTGTCTGTTTTCAACATATTATGTAGAGGTATGTTAATGCATGCTCAGACTTGCTAACTTACAGCAATGGAAGGATCCTTAAATTCAGATTTAGTGAAATTAATGGATTACACTTCCAAAGTCTATCACTTTCTCCATGCCATTATTGTAAATGTAATGTAGTAAAGTTCTTCCATGAAGCACTGATGCAATGAACAGTATATATATCAAGAAGTGGATGAGCGTACATTGTCTTGTTCACTTTAATCAATACTTTGGCCTCATTCAGAGTCCTGAAAACCTATTTCTATCTTGGAACTTGTTTTTTCTCCAAAAAGTAAACAGATTAATAGTTGCCCTGTTGGCTGGTAGAGCTTCATAGGGCATAATGGTTCAGTAAGAAACTAAAATGGTTTGGCAATTATTTGAGAAGTTATGTAACATTATTAAAATTCTACTTCTGGCCTGCACAATGAAAAGCTAGAAGGGGGAATGGCAGATGACCTCACTATTAATGAGGACCATCACTCATTTTGTGCAGTCTTTCTGAAGGTCTTCTGGGGTGTTTCTGCATTTATGAGCACACACACATTCCAAATGTGTTGTTTGGCGTCATATTCTCATCCCATATTTGTGGCCCACAGCTGCATTAGCTCCAGTTGCATTGTTCCTGCATCTTCCTGCCCTCAGATGGAGTAAGCAATTTAAAAAAAAGCTGAGGTACAGATCTGTACTATTTTAATTCAAGGATACCCCCTTTTAATTCAAGAACCCCCCCATCGCAACTAATTAAAAGATTTTCTTTTAAAATTGTCCCTTAAATATGGCGCCTGCAACAACAAAGATCTTCATTTTAAGACTCCTCTTGGACTACACCAGGTCTGTTTATGAGGAAGGAATCAAAATCGTCCAGCTCTGCAGACTTCAGGTTGGACCAAATCTTTTTTTTTTCTTTATGCTGGCCGATTTAATGTGGATACTCATTCTGGGAATGCTCATTTATTCAAGGCCCTCCATCATGAGAGATCAGCGTCTCTCGTTCTCAATTAACTTGCGCTGCTGGCGTGAGATGTTCGGGAATAATTAGGACAGGGGGCTGCAATTTAGACTACCATGGGGAGAAAGTGCCGAGGGAGATACACTGAAAGTTATTTGCATGTTTGCCGATTTAGAGAAATTGCTTGCGTCCATCATCTTCAACCGACCGGGTGCTCTGGAGATGGGAAAATGAGAGGTAAATTGTTCGTAACATAATTGGCATTTCTTTTTATCTTTTTTCTTCTGCTCACACTTGGATACACTTTGCACAACTACAACTACCGTATATTGTGTCTCCTTGACAAGCAATACCCTGCACATGAGCGTTATTTTTATATTTTCAGTGTGGTTTGATTGATAGCTGAAGTTTAGAAAAGTAGCAATAAAAAGGAAAAAAATCTCATGAATCCAGATGCAACTTTGCAAACCAAACAAATGTGATGCCCATATTCTGCCTTGTGCATCATCCCTGTTTTCTTCTGCTGCTCTCACTCTGCACACTACATTAAGGATATTGCTTAACTCGTGGGGATATATCATAATCACTAATTTATTCTCTGTTCAAGAGGTAGTTTTGGAAGCACTGTGCAGTACGCTGCATGCATCCTCATGCAAGATGATGGCGAGCATGTTTAACTGCTTGTGCGAGCAGACAGATGTGTCCTACTTCTCCACCTGCCATCAGTCGTCACATCCTTTCTGTTGCACTCGCTTTCTCTTCCAACCACGGCTACAGATCTGCCACTAATTGTGTAAAGGTTAAACAAGCAGGCAGGTATACCTCAAGTTGTTTTTTGTTTCTTTTCTATCTTTTCTGGATGCCCTGCCAAGCACCTCAGCTCCCAGCAAGTTGTCTGAGATGAATGCTGCAGGTCCGCTGGTTGCTCAGTAGGTCCAATTAAGAGACAGCAGACTGATGGCCACTCTGCTAGTGTGTGTGGCTCATTAAAGGGGTTACAGACACACAATGCAAAGACACAGTTTGCACAAGAATCTGCCTCTTTCATCAGCAAGGTAAAATTTTTTGCACTTTCTAAAAGCACAGACTCATGCTTCAAGCTGTGTTGCAGTCACATTCACACTTTGCCGAAACACTGCTATCACAGGTTTTTCTGTCAAAGATCCCCCCCCCCCCCCCCACCATCAACATGACACACTCGATCCAGCTTTCTCTCAATTGTCTTCTCTGTCGCCGGAGTTTGTATGCAGCACCAGTTTGTAATCTCTTTATGAATTTTTCATGTCGCTCGGTGTGCAACAGAATATGTACATAGAGCTGTTTCCATTAGACTTCACTGTGTGAAAGTGTTTGGGGGATGTTTGCAATTTTATGTCAGGAGATCATGTGTTTCTTTCTATGTGTGTGCATGTGTGTGCATTTGTGTCAGAACAGTTTGTCTCTCAGTGTGTGAGATGCTGCAGCAGTTAGCTCCAGGGGTTGTAGACCACAGGGGTTTTTGTAATAGATGTCCCCCACGCCTCGCAACACAGCTTATCTAGATCCTCAGGGGAATGCCTATATGTGTACGTGTAAACCTGTCTCGTCAGCCGCCATTGTCGCGGCGGGGCACTCACACCAAGCGGCAAGAAGGCAACACACACACAGACATTACAGTTTGTCTCAGAGCTGACCAGCGGGGCATCAGTACATGCTCTGGGTGGTGTGCAGGCTCCCCACATGCTGCGTTGCTTCCAGAGAAGGGCTGACTGGTTATAACACAATACGCTTGTCCAGTAGAAATTTAAACTGGGAGCAAAGTGACACTATCAGCCTAAAAAACACAAAATGCTGCCTTACATGTTAAACCATATATATATGAATGTAGAATATAACTGAACTTCTTCTCTTGGCACTACAGATGTCATCTGCCTCCAGACACAAACCAGTAAAGTTACACGAATTATCAAAGTGGAACAGTTGGTATTAAATTCAGTGCCAGGCTGTTTTAAAGAGTTGTGAGGTTGCTGCAAGATCTCATACTCTAGTTGGTGTTTAATTAACTTTTTTCCAGCACAACGGTTCTGGGAACAAAACTATTAAAGTTTAACTCCTGTTATCATTTTTTTTTTGCTTTGACACTTTCTAAGTTACATGATAAAAGACTTGGGAAGTTATAGCTTTCCTGTTTAAAAAAAAATAGAAAAAAACACACAACTACACCTTTTGTTTGTGTTAATATTAACTTGGACATAAGAAAAAAAAATAACTGGTCCTTACCTTAGCTGAATAAAACAATAGATTAGCATCAGTGCGTGACAAATTGCTGCATGTCAGTATTCATTGAACAAATAGCAAGAAACAGTGTGTGAAAAACTACGTTCACACTAATTACTTTCACAGGAATTGAAAAGGTTAGTAGTAGCATGGTTCTACCAATAAAATATACTTCAACCATTAATCATAATCAGTGTGGGAACCTCTGTGAAAGCAGGAGTTTTATCTGTTTGCTGCTCTGGAGCCTACAGCTGTGTTTTATGGAGGAAAGACCCAAGCAATGATTTGAGAGAAGTAATAGTTGCTGCCGTTAACCTGAGACAGGTGAAGAAGACATCTCCAAAAGGCATGGATTATATGATTTGACAGTTTCAAGCATACCCGGGCAATTTTCCCTTCAAGTTCAGACTATGGATTGCTCATAGAGCTCATCAGTTGTACTTTACACAGGTCTTCGTCTGCATTTTTTAAATCTGTAACATAATTTTATTACAATTAGAAAAGGGCAGACAATGTATGTGTGCCTTGAAAGCCCTTACAAGTATTAGCCGGATAAAACTATTTTCCAGTGTTTAAATGACACTGGGGGTATTTGGAGTCTTATTTTTGAATCTGCAGTACTGCAATGTTTTCATTAAGTTTAACAGGAAACTGTGTCCAAACATTTGACAAGTACTGTATTTTGGTGTACAGTAGCACAAATGAACATTCTGCTACTCTGTTATGCAGCTGCATTATCAGAAACAATGTCTTAATCAAAAACAGCAATGGCCTCAGTGCTGTAAGAAAGTAAAAGTGTGACCTGTGGTGTTTTAAAAATAGGATGCATAATATAAAATACACATTGCTGACACATTAACAAAAAACTCCAGAACTTTTGCATATTTTCTCATTCATGCACCCTGATTGATGGGTAATTAAAAATCCTTTCTGCACCCTTTTTTTTTGGATTTTTTGGATTTTGTTGCATCTCTTGCTCTGTTCCAATGTCCCTCTCTTTTCCTCTCCCCCTCTGATAATATCTTCTTGCGTTTCTTTACTTAATCAGGAATGGTGCAATCACTGGTGTGTATATATCTGTTAGCTAGCATCTAAAGCAGTGCGTAAGGCAAAACTTTAATGTAAAATCACACAGCATCCCAGAGAAAAGTAGTGTGATTTCTTTGCCTTGGGATGGTGATGGGAACTGATGGACCCAGAGAAGCCATATATGTCACTGTGCAAACAAATGAGTCCAGAATGTGGTTTTAGGACAAATCTAACCTGAAATTTGACTTTTTAAAGCTCCACTATGCTGTTTCAGGTAAGTTTTTTTTTTAGATTCTAAGGTTTAAGGCTTATAGTTCTACCTTTTTTCTAAAGTAGTCGAGTTCTCCTTTGTCCCCTTATAATTAGACTTATTATTTCTTTCTGAAAAAAAATATTGCAAGGTAACATGTGAACAAGCCACAAGCGTACTGATGATGGGCTTTTTTGCAGCTACATGAGCAACTTATAGTAAAGTAAATCATGAACCTCTCCATATGTGTTCTAGTTTTACATGAGGCCATCCGTCTATGAGCTAAAGCTCGACTTAAATTAGGGCCTACTTAGTCTTTCACACACAGACGTTGCATTTAGTTTTAGTTTTTGTTAAATACTTAAAGACACAATGTTTCATGCCTTTTCTACGGACAGTTATTTAATATAGTCAGTAATGTACCTCCTCAGCATAAAACATGCCTGCCTTTTACTCACAGATCTTTATTTGTGTTACTGTGTCTATGTTCACAACTTGAATAATCAAGACTAAGACTTAATTAAGTATTACGCTAAACCTTCAATGCTCCACAGCAATAATGTATTTTGCTGCAATTCTAGGCTGCGCTTTGGGCAAAGTCTCTGTCCACTGAGAGCTAAAACAAACCACACAACTGCTGCTTTTAATAGTAATGTGTGATACCTGTTAAGATCTGTCTTTGTTTGTGTGTGGTTATGTGTGTGTGCAAGGTTAGTAATGCTTAAGCATGCATGCTAAAGTAGCACGGAATGGCTCCAATGCGCACTGTTTTGAGTAATCTCATTGGTTAGTGATTATGTTTTAACTTTCATCTTCTAAAAAGAGACTAAATCGAATACTTAATTTAGTTTGTGCTCATTAGGAACTGAACCCAAGTGGGACCCCCTGGCTAATATGGGACAAGTAAAGCTGGCAGCATCAGGCATTACATAACTTCTGCATTGATTTGATATCACAGCCTTGAAGTCATAATAGCGTTTGACTGCAGGAAATACAGATATATTGGAAGAGATTGAGAAAGGGTTTGAAAATGTTGTCCACGAGGAGCAAGATGAAGGTCTAATTTCAGCTTCTTTGTTTTTTTTTTATTTTTTTGGACTTCACACAACAGAAAGCCAATAATTCTCCCAATGAAACATATCATTTGTCTCCTAGATTGCATTGTTACAGTTAGTCAGCTCAACTGATATTTATTAATAAAGCTTTGTCACAAAATCACACCTTGAACTAGCTGTGGTTACGGCATTATGAGAAACAAGGCTCTTAAAGTGATATGAATGTGCAAGTCATCCTGTTAGGAAAGGATTGAGGGGCCCTGACAAGGTAATGCAGGAAATGCTTCGTAAATCCAACCCTGATCAGATTTGTTCAAGCCTTATTAAAATATGTATATTTACAGCTTCATAACATGCCTCTCAAGAGGACGCTAAGGCACAGATCACATCTATTTGAAATGAAAATGTGTAAAAAGGAAGCAGGGGTGTTCAGAGCAAGCACTGTGTGGAAATGACATGAAAAACAGCCACCGTTTAGCTGCGTCTTTAAACTCCAGCAGTGATCACAGGCACAGGTGTGTTGCTGTTAATGTCTCTTGCTGTGGAGCCCCTCTTCCTAATCACGTCATATTGGATTCAAGCCCGGTGTGAGTCATGTAGGTTTGAAACTCAGAAAATTAATTGTGATGACAGACTGTTTGGAGGAACACACATTTAGTGTGTGTAGCGTTGCACGTTAGATGTTAGCATGAGCTTTGGGACATAATGAGGATTGATGATGATGATGAACACTGTTTATTATTTTTTAGAAATGTGAATACCAAACAAATATAGTATCATCAGGAATCTTAGAAATTGCATCATTTATGCAAATGTGGGTCATATATCAGATTAAACCTGCGTCATTTGGGATTGTTGCTATGGACAAATACTCTATAGTTAACCAATGTACAGCTTGTCTTAGATTGATGGCATATTTAACATTGAATTTATGTATAAATTTAAAAAAAACTATATTCAAAGGCTGTAACATTCCAAAAAACTGTGTTGTTAAAAACTTGAATGATTAACACAGAGGAAAATGGACAGTCAGTGTGCTGTCAGCCTGCTAGCTGTAATGATGCATTATTTTAGTGTTATTTATTTATTTATTTTTCTGTTCTAATTTAATTTAACCAGGAATTACCTTAAGATTATTGTCTTTTTTTCGAGGGACACCTGGCCAAAAAGGCACGCTGTACAGGTCAACATATGAAATACAGCACACAATTAAACATTTTTAAAAAGATGCAAAAACACATTAAATTACCTTAAGAGTAGCATTTAGACTTCAGTTAAATGAGTACCTTATAAAACTTGACCACAAGAGGCCAAGTTACTGGGCTTATTTGTCCTTTAGTGTTTTTAAACATCTCAAATATAACAGGATGAAACCCAATTATAGTTTTATTTTCTACAATTGACCATTATTGTTTTGAGCTAATTTAATTAAATTCAGTTTTATTTGTGTAGCTTCACTTCACAACATTTATAACAGGACGCTTTATAGACTCATCAGTTTAAGCCAGTTCCTAATAAATAGCCTAGCTAATGGAAGTCAACAAATTGCATCGGATCTTGACTTTGATCCAGTGTCGTATCCTGAGCTGCATGAGGAGACAGTGGAAAGGAAAAAAAAAATTTTACAGGAAGGAAAAACCTCCGGCAGAACTCGACTGAGGGGAGAGCCGCCATCTGCTTTCACTGGTTGGGGTGAAGAGGACAGGATCAGTGTGTATCAAGAGACCAGATTATGTAATGATGTGTGGTTGGGTAAGGACTTACCGTGTGCTCCCTTACATACAGAAATGAAGACGTCCACTTCAAACGCCATATGTCTCTACTCTCATGCTTTTTTGCATCTTTTACGTTCCCATAGCTGTTTAGTCAGTTCATTCAGTAGTGAGCAGTGCAGAGTTCAAAGTTCACCTTCACTTTTTGACAACAGTAACGCGGTAACGCAGCGCTATGGGTCCTTGACAACTGATGAAAAACTCCAGAAGTACAAGCCACTGCATTTTTTTATGTTTTCCTCAACACTTTTTGAATTCATCGGTGGTTTCTGGATGGTCTTCTTCCTGTTCCTTTTCTTTCTTAGTGGTTTATTCCTGTGGCTTAAAACTTTAAAAACTACAAAATAAACATTGAGGAAAATATTACACTATTAAAAAAAACTTCTCACCTTAAATAAAACTGCTTGAAAGGAAATTTTGTGGAGTAATAAAAACACAATTGTTCTGCTTGAAGTTTATATTAATAATTCATTTTAGCCTTCATTGTAAGTCGCTTTGGAGAAAAGCGTCTGCTAAATAACTGTAATGTAATGTAATGTAAACATTGAACAGCTGTCATTTTTAAGCCATTCTCCTGCTGCATGTTTTCCTTTCTTTACCTTACTTTTTGAACACAGCCAGTCCCTCATAGAGCACTTTTAATCTCTTTTTCCCCATATGTTCTCATTTTCTTTGGTCACAGTCATCACTGTACACCACATCCGCTTGAATCCCTCACTTCCCCTTTGAAGGAGGCACTACAAATGGTCACACAATCTCTAACCCGGACCTGTAACCATTGCTACAATTTCACCGGAGTGAGAACATTTTCCCTCTCATCTCACTTCACATGTCCCGTTCTGCTTGTTTCCCACCACGTGACCCTACTGATGCTCAATCTTTTCGCTCTTCTCGATGTGTTTGTGTATATACATAACTGCTTGTGTGTCAGGGGGCTTCCTTGATGACCTTGTACTCTGTGGCATGTTGGTGATTAAGAATCAGGGCCAAACACCATTTTCTTTTCCATGGGAAGATGAATGACCCTGCTTGACAGTGGCTGCCTACGGCCCGAGGGCAATTAGAGTTTGCGGAGAGGCAACAACCCTCGTTGCTCCATGTACAAAGAAAGGTCCTTGAGAAAACAGAAATACTCTGCCCAAAACCCATTCTGCTGAAACCAACATGCTGCAGTGAGGCCAACAAATTGAATGCATTTCTTCTTTTTTTATTTTTTTTTCTTACACCTTCCCAGCTGTTTTCCTCCTGCTCACTTCACTCAATTTCTTGTAAACCTGAAAATAAAAAATATAAAAATGTGCTGACTCCAGGAGGCTTCCTAGAAAGGCTCACCGTGGGTGCTCATTCCAAATATCAATATTTGATCTTGGGAATAATTTAGCATATGACTCTCGCCCTACAAGTTGGCTCTGCAGCTCATTTCACTGTAATTTACACTTTATAACCAGGGACAGCAGGACCTCCAGGCTCTCTGCACTGGTTTTGTTTGCTTGCTACTTCCAGCATTACTGTTACTAATGAAGATTAAACCGCTGGAGTGAGTCTTAATCACTTCCTGTTATTTTAAACACCTCCTCCCCATTTTCAAATAATTCTCCCTTTTTTTTCAAGGATAAAACATTTTCTCTGTCAGAGATTAAAAAGAGTTGTGGCCGCCTATTGATAGGGATATGGTCTGGTGCCATTGATTCCTCTTGTAATACAAGAATCTTCCTTGTCAGGCTGTCAAAGCTCAGATCAGACATGATAGCAACGACGTCAAGCCGCCATCAATAGAAAGGCTAAGCTTTCGCAACTGAGATGACTATCTTGTGTTGGGACAAGGGTCATAGAAGTAGGAGGGGGAAGAGAAATGGTGAAATAGAGAGAAGAAAGAAATGGGAGCTCAGATTTCTGTCATCTTTCCTCAGGCTGAAAAATCATTGCAGTGTTTTTTTTTTTTGGTCATCCTATATATATGCATCATATATATATATATATATATATATACACATGAGGATGACCATGAGGCA
>JBAMHX010000025.1:4876278-4901345 GCA_037177515.1 Pseudomugil tenellus | reverse complement strand
TTCTCGAAGGTGTGGGTTTTCCAATTGTGGAATCGGGTTTTGGGCCCCTGTGGCAAAACCCTGTGTGTTGTCCCCCCCCCCCCCCCTCCCCAACACCCCCCCCCCCCCGCGCCTGCTGTAGGCTCCCACCGCTGCACACACAAAGCTAATGCTTTTTCCGCTCCACCAGCTCTCTTTGTGTTTACGGCATGTAGCCTCGTGCCACATGTTATGATCAACGTCTTGGGTCAACTTAGCGAAGACTCTGAGTGTGTCACTTCATTGGTTCTGCGTTTGGGTCGGATGGGGAAAAATGGCCCCCCCAAGTCTTTTAAATGAGAAGCACTTTAATCTGAGCAGTTGTGGCAGGACGCATCATGTGTTCAGGAAAACTAATCAAGCGTGGAGTGGATCTTCTAACGCTAAACATCCCACTTCAAAAGCTCTCTTCAATATTTCTGAGAGGGATCAGTCGTCAAGATGAGACGGTGGCTTCCTCTGAGTTAGCAGATTACACATAAGGTCACGCAGTCTTTAACCTCTTGTCTGTTTCCAGTGTAATTTCACTGTGTACAAGTGTTAACACGTGCAATGGGGTAATGGCAAGACTACAGTTGGCACAAACAACTAGAACAGGCTCAGGGAGGCTGGCAACATCTGTCTGTTAGATGTCATCAAGGATCAAATATTTTAGAGATATTTACCATTTACAACCATGCAATAAGTCAGAATTCTTATTGCACAAAATTCTGGCTTGTGATGTGAACCTGGTGGACCCTTCACTAATGTTTAGAGACTGTGCTGCAAGAAAGTGCAAAGCCCAACTTCTACTGAGTATACATCGAATCAGCTTCCACCTTTAATGATTACACCAATGACTGTATATAATTACTGGCCAGTGTGTACGTCACCTGACCCATAGGTTTATGACGAGTGGATTTGAAGCCAATAGGCGGGTCCTACCGTTGCCATCTTGGTGTTTCGTCATACCGGAAAATCCCAAAATGGATGAAAACAGTGATGCAAGCAGGAAGTACGCAGCTACAACCAGTGATAGCGCTCTAACACACGTCAATCAAAAGGACACGCCTCTAAATTTATGATTAAAATAACATTGAAACCTTACTGTTTCTACTAGTCAGTAGAATTGGTGAAGATTGGTGCATCAATTTATTCCTATAAAATAAGAATATTCTGTTTGCATTAAATGTCTCAGCTGTAAGATGTTCTTTTTGCACCCCGCCTTGAGTTGTTTTTTTTGTTTTTTTATAAATAGCTGTAAAATACTTATTTTATTGTAATTCCATCTTCAAATTTAGACTAGGACATGTTAAGACATCAAGTTGTGTCAGGCACGCAAGTGTAATCACACTAATGCATCAGATTATGACATTAAATAGCATTTAGAGAGAAACCGTTCACTGTCTGAAGCGCTTACTCCACATGGTTAGAGAACATCTCATGATTGTGGGTACTCTGGGAATGTCACAAATAGACATTTTGGGAAAATTTTCCTGGAACATAAAGGGAGTGTTGGATTCTGCAACAAGTCGAAAGAGCAGAGTATAAAATGTGTGATTAGGCTTTACCTCAGGGCAAAAAACCATTACAACATTGATCTGTCTGCCAAACATCTTCTTAAATATATCCATGGTGGAATCTGTTCTGGTATTAATGCGTCTAAGCCTCTTTCCAGACATAGAATCTATAACATTGATGGCACCATCTGTCTGTTAGATGTCATTTTTGGCATTTAAGCATACATTTCTGTTATTAAATATCCCATTTGGATGCTATTCTAAAGTATAACTTAGATTCTCTGGCACCTGGTTGCTGCAGTCCTTCCTTTTCCTCCCAGTCATGGTCTTCCTGGAAATGTGAGCAATTGATCAATTTTTTTCTCTCTAAAGATAGATTTGGAAATCTCTGAGTTCAGTGTACACTCCTGAGCTGCATCAGTCACAGAGGAGCAGAGCACCGTGTATGAATGAGCAAGTTGCGCTGGAATTTCTGCAACAGAGTTTGAAGTGGAGTTTTATCTCTGTCTGCCTCCCACTGCCTCTTTTCAGCAACAACCAAAACTTTTACACCCATAATGTGACTTCAATGAATAATGTCACGTTTAATGAGAAGCCATATTTCACAGCAATTTACTTTTGAGCCTCCATTTTTCTTTTTCTTTTTTTTTTAGCTGGGAGAACATCACATAACGCACAACCACACATTAACACATCGTCAAATATAGCGATACAGAAAAGAGAGCAGCCCATTATGTGCAATCACAGGAAAATGCTTTGATAAAAATCAGCTCTAGCAGTTTGTTGCACATCAGCATATGGAAGATGTGGACAGCTTTCTCTTGCCCCCTGTTGAAAGCAGCAGAACAAGCATGGGGGCGCGTTTCATTAGTCTGTCAAGCTCAATGATATTTAGAGCCCAACACCCCTGGCCAGGACTGGAAAACTCAATCAGTGCACTGATTTCATAACCCAGCTTGGTGACAGAGCTTATTTTATCGCCCCTCTGATTCATTCTAATAAACGCCGGCTGCCCGGTGCAGCGCCGCCTTTGCCGCTGAAATACAACCTACCTCCTGCCTTACCTTCCTGTCCTCCATGAGTCGACCCGGAAAAAGAGAAGAAGAGGAGGGGATAAATCAGAATGGAGGCAACTGGAGGGTGCAGATAATCCATCGCTGCTCCGGGTGTTGCCAGCAAGTCTGCCACCCCTCTCCTCCCTCGATCTGCACCCTCGAGCACAAATCAGAATCTGGGAAGCCGTTGATCTGTGTGGGCTCACTGGGTCCATTGATTGTGGGCGATGGAGGAGGAGAGGGGCGATAAATAATCAGAGGCAGAGTGCGGAGGGTGAAGGAAAACAATTATCTGTGGAGGTGGAAAGCACATAAAGTGAGGAATGATAAACACTGTGAAATATGATTGACTCCAAGTGATATATGGGAGCTGAAGGACGGGCAGAGAGGCCTGTGTGCACATAGATATCCTTGAAGGCCTCACTACATTCGCTAAGGCTCTAACCACATTTTCCTCTGTGTGTATGTGCGTGTCTGTGTGTGAATTTCTCCACAGACAACAGATGACATCGTCTCGTCAGCGGAGTGCTCCAGCGATGACGAGGACCTGGAAGAGTGTGACTCCGGACATGCAGGTGGGATGAGTGTGTCGAAGTTGTGCTTGCTCTGAACCTGGTCTAGTTCTCCTTTTATCTTTCTTTGATTTGCTATCGAGGAGCTTCTCCTCTTAGCATCAAGCCCCATGGGAAACTTCAAGTGTAACTTAAAAAAAAAAAAAGCAATAACAGAAAAAAAAAGTCTTCCGATAAGCAGACAACTGCAAGAAAACATACATTGGAGTTTGCAGAACTCTTTGCAGTGAGCTCATTTCCTATCTGCATCCTTTAGCATGCTTTCTATAGGAAGTCTCAACTTTAACTGTAAACACGTCAGGACCTGTTGAAGTTACACTTAGCTATGGGGCCACAGGTTGCAGACATGATGAAGCGTTGATACTAATTTTGTTCTCTCAGCATTCGATTGAGAGCAAAAACTTTCCACCACAAAGTACGAAATTAGTATCAAGCCACATGTCGCCCGCGCTGATGCTTCAAAATGTATCTGTCCTGTACATGGTTGACTTCCTCTTGCTGTGCGTGTGTGTGTCTCTCTTGACAGAGGATACATTTTGAGATTCTTTCGAGAACAAAGATGCTTTCAGCCTAGATACTGTGATATGTAGCAGACTAACTGCAACAGAGCCTCTTCCTCCCTTCTCCTTCTTCTTCTCTTGTTTGTACCTCTGTTTCCTTCGTCGGAGGCTTGCCTTACCTGAAACATTCTAATAGAGAACAGATATCCTCGAATTTCTGTGCGCATCGTCTCTCTTTCCTCCTCCCTTTGTACACACACACACACACAAAAACACACACATGCAAACTCACAGGTATCACTTTGTGATTGCATCAAAGTGAGCTGGAGTTTGAAAATAAAGACAGAGCTGGAAATAATGCCGCAGATTTGATAAAGAAGTGGTAATTTTTGAGGCAACTTGGGTTTGGATGAGTACAGAGTAAGCAGCTGTCAGTCACACTTTGTGCCCAGGAGCAGCTGACACACGTCCTAATAATGTGGAGTAAAAAGAGAAAACAAACAGGAGACTGAGCTGCATTAAAACTGGCTCAGCACTCAACAAGCAGCTTCCCTCAGGCGCTCTGGAAATCATTAGCAGCTCAGACTATTTGATTGCTTCACTGTCCTTCAAAATACCATCACAGCAGACTAATTGATGCTGCATTAATCTGGCTAAACATGGCTCAGCGTATGTCCACTTTTCACGGCTAATAATGAGCCTAAATTAAAACACCGCTTCAACCCCGTTATCTGTGGGAGGAAAACACAATGAAGCGTTTGCTTATTTCCTTGCATTGTAGTGGATATCTTTGTTTCTCTGCTTTCTGTTAGTGGAGCTTTGTTGTTTCCTTGAAATTATGACCCGTTTAGGTTTGTATATGTGAAACAAACTCCATTTTCTCTGCAGCTTGCTTCCTCAAGGCAGATTATTTAAATAGATTTTTTCTGGATCTTTAGGTTAATCAAACCTCAAACCCAAGTTTTCTTAAAAAAAAAACAAACGAAAAAAAAAGTGGAAATGCGCCCAAGTGTAGCGGGAATTGTTAACCAGCTGGAACACGGTACCCTCCCCTCATTTAGTGGCAACATAGACACACTCATACCTACTGTACATTTCACCATGTTGACACAGAAATTCATGTCCTCATTCCCTGTCTCGCTTCCAGTTGTATGAGCAGTTGCATGACATGCTGTTGGTTTCTTTTTTTTTCTTCTTTTCCTGCGTTTCGTTTTGGCTTTTTGTGTTTATCTTGTGTGATGCACATATGAACATGAGCTGGGTTGGTTAAGATGTGAGCTTTTTGTTTTTTGGTTGGGTCCAGGTTTGGTCAAACGGGAGCGTTTATTTATTTATTTACTTTTTTTCTTGTTGTGGTAGCATTTTTTTTTCCATTAGTATTATTATTTCTTTGGTGTCCTCATCATCCGTCATCCATCCTCCAAGCAAGGATAAAGCCGCTCCTCTCGTTTTTGCCTCATCTTGTGCCGCATGAACTTTTGGTGGTTGGAAAATTCAAAGTTCACCTCATCGTCAAGATTTGTATTTATTTATTCATCTATTTTTGTGCCATGTGGCTTCTGAAGAACATCCCCTCCTCATCTTCAATCCAACGTAGGGAAATGAACGGCAACAAAATCTTTTCTTGCCATCATCCTCTTTTTTTTTCTTTTTTTTTTTTGGCCTTGTGCAGGCAACCCCATTCTGTCTCAAGAAAGTTGTGTGTGAAAGAATGGCCCTTCCCTCTTCGTCTCCTCTTTCCGAGCATTACCCCCCCCCCCCTCCTCTCCTCCCTCCCCCTCCATCTCCACTCAGCCACTTCCTTTCTTTTAGCCTTTCTGCATATACATGTCTGTTTGAATGCAGATGGCATAAAAAGAGTTTTATTGCCACAAAGTATATCTGTTTTTCTATTCTATCTGTTGCTCCAAGTAGAAGGCATTTGTGGCATGTGTTGTGCTGGACTGTATCACAGCTCTGTAGACTTATTAATAAACCTCCAACCACCCCACCCACCGACCCACTTGCTTCCCCTGCTTCTGCATGAATGTGACTGGCTTTCATTATATGTGCTGCTTATTCTCAACCCATAACTCTCAGGCTAACTCCCCCCCCTTACCTTCCATACCTGGCTTCTACTCTGTGTCTGTGTGTGTGTGCTGGAGGGGGCCACAGTGGTGGGTTTGGAGCCCTACTGGCGGCCCCCCGCAGCAGCTCCGCTCTCGGAGGCGTTTTGTGTTTGTGTCCGTGCCTGCTGTCTCTGTCAGCGCTCCGTCTGCCTGTTTTGTCCGCTCCATGTTGCTCGTCTTGTGCTTGTGTCGTCCAGTTTGTTGAAGAAAACTGTTGAGCCCCTCCCCCGCTCCCTGCCCACTCCAAACTTTTTTTCCCCCAAGCGAGTTCCACAAGAGATCAAGCACAGTGTGCAGCGATAACCTGGAAAGTCCTCTGAATAAACCAGCACACGTTCACGTCACTGTAACCTGGAAACCACAGGTGAAGGATGAGACAGAATGCATCTGTTAATGTTAATATTAGTTGTTATATCGTAGAGTAGCACTGTTAAATCAGGGCTATTATGAGATTATTATCTAATTCACTTAAATTAATTCATGCAAATGATCAAGTCAATGTACTTAACGTTTGGTCATTAGAACAGAGCAAATTTTAAACAATTTGATAAGTATTTTCTTCATTTCTTGGAGTTTGTTTTAACCACAGAAGGTTAAAAAGGTTTCACATCAGATGTTTTTCTAACAGTCATAGCTGGGAAAGTACAAGTGAGACTAATAACGTTACAACAAGCTTTGCTGCATTGGGCTCAGTCATGTCAGGAAGACAGCTTTACACATCTAAAAATTCAGTCACAAAACTGAGGGAGGATATGAAATAGCATTGTTTATCAACTAGTTAAAGAAGGGACAAGCCAGCTCTTTAAGTTGTTTAAGGTTGGTTATTTTAGTGGCAGTTAAAGGAAAATAATTATAATTAAACACATGACTGAACATAAAATAAAAAGAGATTATTTCCCTTAGTTCTGCTTAAAGCTCATTGTTTTTGTTTTAATGACCCCCAACTGCATCAACTTAGTCTTGTTTAGCTTAAACACACTTGCAACCTGCAAGTTTTTAAAAAAATATTTCAGATATCAATGATGTACATCTTGAAAGATTCACATTAAGCATACATATGATGTAATGTTAGTCAATGTTAGCGAGCACAGAAGGTTTTATTGGGGAGTCGGGCTGTCTTCAGCTCAGAAGAGGGCCCACGAGAACAGTTTCAGTCAATGCATCAGATAGTTACTGCATATACACCAGTTACCATAGCACCAGATGTTCAGCAGTTGCACAGACATTAACCAAGATAACATTTTTTAAGGTCTGAGCTGATTTTAGATGGTGAGAAAAATAGCTTTTCTTGTTTCTCCGTTCTGAGCAGACGTTACGTGGACTCACTCATCAAACCCATCTTTATTTTGAAGTCTATTAGTGTTCTGCTAAACTGCAAGACATACTGGCAGCTTTAAGCTATTCACGTAACCACAGTGGGAAAAGTGTATTAGTCCTTTAATATCAAGCAAATATTAGAGGTTCTTCATTTACAATCTCTAAATCTTCATCATGTAGTAAAACTACACCATCAAAAAATGGTTGAGGTTAGATCAGCAGAACTAAGATTAATATGAAAGTTTATTGGGTTTCATTTTGTTATGCTGCCCTCTTTGACAGAATCGTGTTCATGTGTTTATAAAAACACAGCCAATTAAAACGACATTAGCTTTCCATCCTGGAGCCATGGATTGCCCAATCACAGCTTAAAATACGTAGATTCAAACTAAAGTGTCTGAAGAGAGTTCAGGGTGAGCAGCTACAGCTTGGCAGGTGGTGGAGATGACGGGAACAGAGGGGCTAATTTGCATTTTTACAGTTTCATTATTAGACAAGTCAAAGGGGTAGCGTTCCTTGAAAGCTATTTTCTGGCATGAAGGGATTATTCTCTAAGTAAAGTAAAACATCTAAATTTGCCATTTTGATGAGTAGTGATGAGGTTTTAGGGTTTGATGAATCCCTGTAGAATACAAAGCAGATCTGCGCCCAGGGAAATATGTTCATCCTACGGTTTTATGCTTGAGGGTTGGTAAATACTGCACACCACTCCCTCAGTTCTACTGTTGTTTGCCAAATGACTTGTGTCACTGCTGAACATAAACCTTCAAAGAGGTTGTTTCCATCTTTTTGAACATCACCCAACTATGTCATTTTGCCAAGAGGGTAAATGGCATTCTGCACGTCGGTTAAATACATCATTAAAAACAGAGTTTTTCACAAACAGGCCGTAAATGGACCCGCAGGCACCGTTACACTCAGCCTTTGATCAAGCGAAACGCAGATCAAGCAGATGGATGACATCTATAAATGTCTCCTCATCTCATTGGCCCTTGGTAGGTAAAGTCTACGATCTATTAACCACATCAGCGTTTTGCCGAAGGCGCGGAAGTAATGCGGCGTGATTCCTTCATTACTGTATACGAAAGGTAAAACGTGCAGGGTGAGGTATGATGGCTTCCACTGTGGCCTCCGTCAAGGCCCACTTGGCCAGCTGTCACTTCAACACAGGCCTCAGATCAGTTTAAAGGTTAGCCAGCTGACACACGCAAAGGTGCAGACTAATGGCTGTATAGCAAATCGACCAGCTGACAGGGGGCGAGTCGCCACGCCTGCTAAAGATGCCAATTCAATACTCCATCCTGCAGCCCGCTGCATGATGATGGATTAGGAGGTATCTGCTATGGGCCGTTGCTTCAAACAGTTCCTCCTCCATCCAGCCGTCCACTCTCTATGCATTCCTCAACTTGTAGAATGGAAATGAACATCCACGGGTGAGAAATTGGGCTTCTCTTGGCAGCAGTGTGCACAGGCCAGATAAGATAATTTAATGTGGTGAAGTGCTTTCAAGGTACACGTTTGTGGAAAGCTCAGCCATTCCACAGCACACGACATAATCCCTGCAAGTGTGTCCACACTGAAGATGTGTGTTGCTTGCTCTCTGGTAATCAGTTCAGTACCTGTAGCTGGTGGAGGTGAATGAATCTGCTACAGCAGGTCTCTAGGCACAATGCTTGTACCACAATGGGATTTCAGGGACCCAAAACACTGACTCGCCTCCAACTTGCAGCCTCAGAATCCATTGACTTACTTCATCCATGGTTGATGCTGGTGCGCCAACTTTCTGCTTTAAAGGTACTGCGTTGTAAATCCCTGACACATCGTCAGGATTCATCTCCATTCGGAAGCCTCAGCAAACGCCGGTGGATCAGACCAGGGAGAGAAAAGAGCGAAAGGAGAGAGGGAGCAGAGGAGAGTTGTGGAAAAATCTGCTGCTCTAAGATTTCTGCATCTGTAGCCTTGAAGCTGCTGAGCTAGTCAATCATCCATTTATATTTACTTTAATTCCCCATCAAAAGGCCACACAGGCAGGCAGCAGATAATGTCTGAGAGGAGAGGCTTATGAATAAAGTTGGTTTAATTTTCGTGGTTATTGACGCAAAGGCCAGTCGGAGGGCACAAAGAAGCACTTGTGCATCGCAGGTCAAGTCTCCCTTTCACTTGAAAAGGAAAAAAAGAGTTAAATTGACTGCATGTCTATCAGAGTGAAGAATCATTAGCCAGAGAAGCGAGGTCTTGGACTAAAATCCCCATCCATCTTGACAAGTTTGAAAAACAAACGCAATCTGGTTGAGCAAACCTATTAGCAGCCGCAGTGTTTGCCTGCTTCTGAAATGCAGCATGACGTGCAACGCTTGTGCAAGAGCTTACACAGGATTAAAGTGTTTACTCAAACATCAAGGTCCTCTGCTCTGACTTTACTGGAGACCCCTTTAAACTGCAGTGTTTCCCCTCCCTTCCAAGTGTTTTGTTGATACAGCGTAAAAGCTAACAGTTGCCGAAAGCTGTTTACCAAGAATGGAGTGAAAGGATGCAAACAAGGCCGAGACAACGAGGAGAGAAGAAGGGTGTGGGGGATAAATAAAGCCTGAGATGAAATCAGTTACTCCGCGCCGCTGCTGTTTATTTAACAGGGCAGCTTCTGTTATTGCAGTATTATCAGAGCAACATGAGCAGTAGCTGCTAGCAGAGGAGAAGATCTCGGTTATTGCAGTAAGAAGGAAAAAAAAAAAGCTCACTCTGAATCGCGTCATTCCCCAGACCGCGGCCGGGCACTTAGGTAATTCACATTTAAGATGTCTGTGTTTGCAATATGCAGTCAGTTCAGCGTGACACATGACATATTTACTCAATGCCGAGCTCACAGATCCGGTTTGCAAAATGAGCAGCCTGCAGAGGAGGAACCCACACCTGATATCCGAAGACAAATGTGCACATCTCTCTAAATTCACCAGAGGCATAAATAAACCCCACCAAGGTGCGCCCTCTTGTGGAACTCCAGATGTTTATCTGCCAAACGAAGGCTGTTGGTTATGCACGCAACACAAAGCATCTAAACATTTCATAAAGAGGAGCTCATTAATTATCACCCTACTCCACCTCTTGATTAATTAAGGAATGTGGTGGACCTAAATGGCACTTAATGCCGGTTATATATCACCCACGGTGCACCTTTTCCCCCTGTTAACCACTGATGAATGGTTTGCTTGAGAAAATATCCCACAGCCCTTTTGGTGGCAGTGTGTCCTCTACTGACCACACACCCTCCCATCCCTCACCTGTCCCCTGGCTTGCTGTATTTGTTACTGTATCTTACTCTCCCTAAATGCAACTTACTTAAAAGCATGCATTAACCCAACTTCTTATAGTGGAACTAAAATCCAAAGACAAAGAAAAACACATGTCTGATTTTTCCTCTCCCTGACTGACGTACATCCAGATTGCACGCCCTGTCCTGTGTTTAAAAATACTAACAAGAGAAATGTGAAGTAACTAATAATAAAGAGATTATTATTAGTTCTATGAAGGTGGTGACACTTTGCCTATAAACTGTCCCCCCCCTCTCTTTGTCTGCCTCAGTGTGTGCTCTCTGGTTGTTCATCTTTGATAGTGTGAGAGATATAATGCCTTTCTTTCTTGCTTGCTAATCTGTTATCTTATTTGTCTTTTTTTCCCCTCGTGCATATATGTTAACGCACATATATGTCCGCCTCTGTTTCCTTTTCTGAAAATGTTCAAATTTTAACTTGCTAATTAGATAAGAATCATTATTTCCAATGTTTTAATGTTTTATTCCCCTTAATTAGAAGTAAACTTCCCATTTTTCTCTATGAAATCCTTCCTATTTTATCAGCAGAAGGGTTGTTTCTTGTTTATGTTTTTGTCAAATTCACAGATTTTTTTATTGGAAATTTAAATTGACCCTCTCATAGAGAAAAAAAGAGAAGATTCCTCCAAAGTAGACCCTCACCTCTATCTGAAAACTGTTCCAAACTTGTTTTTTAGTCTTTTAATGCTGATCTAATATTCACCTGTTCTTTGAATTAGCTATCTCTGATTTGGAATTTGGATTTAATTAATGAATTAGTGTTAATTTTTTTCTTGCATGGCAAAGAAGTTGCAGCTTAGGGTTTGTAAAACTGTCAGTGTTGAGAGTGCTGTTCTCTTTTGTAGATGGGCATGTATATGCTCATTGTTTGTATATCCCCATCCCTTCCTTACAGCCAAAAGCTCTAATGCCGCCCGACCGCTTCGTGCCGCCTTTACATGGACATGGCAACTGATGTACACGTTCACCCCCATCTATGTCATTTCCTTCCTAGTATGTTCATAGGTCCCACCCCGTCTCACACTCCCTCTTCCCAAACCCTTTACGTAGAGACTCTTTAAGATATGTACAGACATCTGTTATTTGTTCATAACTGATGAACAAGTTAAAGTAAAATCGCTTAAAAAAAAGGATAAAGAGTCATCCAATCAGGCTGTAGATATTAATTGAGATGTATCAGTCAAAGCAAGAATTATAGCTATAAAGTTCTTTTTTATATAAAGCAAAATTTCTTTAAAAAAAAAAGAAAAATAAAGCCAGAAATCCTGAACAGAATGGTGAAGATTTTCATGTCATGATGTGTGGATGTATGTGTTGTTGCCTCCCTGTGCCATCTTGTCTAAAAGAAAAAACAATAAGAGAGATATATACTACTTAATCAGAAGGTGTTAAAATAATCTAACCTTACTTGTCCAAAGGCATTCTTACACAACTTTCTTTTGTAAATTTTTTTTCTTCCTGCCAAAATCATGCGGGCAATTTGTTGATGTAAGTTGACAAAACTGACGGTATGCTTTCTTCCTTTGAAAACCTTTTCTTTTCTTTTTCTTTTTCTATAGGCTTTTATGATTTTTCCGAGCTGACTTTGCTTTTTTTTTCCTGTTTTTTCTACTTACTTACTACTAATCCTTTTTCTGGATAGCTCTATCTGTGGCTTTACTTTGTGAATGTTTATGACAATGTTTGCTCTAACTCTGAAGTCTTTTTTGCAATGCTTTAATTCTTTTTATTATCTTTTTTTCCCTTCATTTCTGTTATGTTCTTTTCTTTATTGTTCCAAAAGGTTTGCATCTCTTTATAGTGCCCTGTTTGTGAGCCTTTGCAATGTATAAACAAGCCACTTTGGCAAGAGGATAAGCAGCTTCAATACACATCTGAATGTTTCCGACTCTTTGTAGTTGTTGAACTAATAAAGATGAATTGATTAATTGAGAAATAATAATAATAATAAAAGGAGGGATACTGTTTCATTTTTCTGAAAGGAAGCTGTAATGAAGCACGGTTCTGGTAGAAGTCAGAAAACATTCAGGTGCTGATGAACTGCTCGGTGACTTTGTGCCACTGTGGTAACTGTAGGGTCAAAAGGCAAGAGGCCAGGGCTAATAGGGGAGCCCACTAACACTGAGGGTGAGAAAGAACAACAAGGATTACTTTTAGGGTGTGAGTTCTATAGATAAATATAAAGATGGGGTTTTTAAAAGTGTATAAGAGAAAAAGAAACATAATTTTCATTAATGTACATTTTTGTCAGAATTATTGTAGTGTAAAACTTTCCACTGAGTGGAGGACGACAGTTTCAGATTTTCTATTAAAGGCGACCAACAATATATCAAAATACATTTATTTGTCAAATATGTGATCAATGAGCCAAAGGCATCGATACAAAATGCAAACATCACTCAAAAATTAATACATTAACATTTATTAAAGTCACATTTATTTTGCCTGTATTTAAATTCCCCCTGTATGTTATTTTGCATTTCATAATAGGCTGTCTTTATTATAAGAATACTTTTTTCATTTAAACTAATCAATTTTAAATACTAATAATAAAAACTTTTGTTTTTGTGATTTTGTAAATGGAAATGAGTGTTTCCTTATTTGTGATCATTTATCAGTTCTAAATCACATCAAACTGAAATCAGACAATAGCAAAAAATATCAGCGAACATCAAACCGCTGTCCATTAAAATAATATCATATCATCATCAAACTGCTGATTTACACCCCAAGTTTTTACTACAAGATAATGTAATAGGTCTCAGAAACATCAAATATGATACATCAGGAATTAAAGGGTTAAAGAAACACAAAATAATATTTTTTGTAGACTTTGCAACACTTGCAGCCCATTTTTCATCTCATGACACAGAAGCTGTTAGTAATTATTGGCTCATGTAGGTCAGCAGGATTTAAAAAGCACCTCCTCCAGCAGCTGCAGTATGAAACGCCACACAAATTGTTTCTCATTTCAAACTTACTTAACTTTCAGGCTCGCTGCCTTCGCACTTGAATTGCAAACAAATGTTAACACCCTCTGCTCCTTTATATCCACCTAGTGCATATTTTAGTGCGCCTTGATTTTGAACAGACTGAGGAGGATTTTCTCTTGTAGACAAGTGAAACATTATTTATGCAACTGCATGCAGGGCCACACACAGTGAACAGCACATAAACATGCAGCACATAAACATACGATAACCAGGTGTGCAGAGAGTGCAGAGCATTAAAGATGTAGCAGCCTGTTTTCTGAGAGGACATTTAGGAGTTGATATGAGGTGGCAGTCTACTGTGGCTCACCCTTATGCATCCCTCAAAGCCTTTTGATGCAATGTAAACTTTATTTATGGCTGTTGTTTTCTTTCAGTTTGGGTCTTGTTTGGTTCTGAGTTTCATTGTTTTTGCACTGGTACAGTACTTTCTGTTCTTTCATTATTTAACTTCAGTTTATTTCTTTCCTATGTTGAGCTTTGCTTTTTACGTTCTTTGTTTACTGATTCTTTCGGTGTTGGACTGCTTCTTAATTTGTTCAGGCAAGAATTTCCACCAACTGATTTGTGTTTCTGTTTAACTTTGCAGGAGGGGAGCTAGTCATCCCCATTCTAGTCGAGGATCCCATAGACATCCCTTCCGTATCCACCCGTTCACCTTTCATCCCCTTCCCCCCCTCCCTTCGCCCTGTCCTCACCATCATTGAGACCACCAAAGAATCCTTGGCCATGGCCACTGAGGCGGGGGTACCTTGCTTGTCGGACCGAGGCAGCGATGATTGTGATGGTGGTGATGGTGGTGATGATGGTGATGATGATGATGATGATGGCATGGTGATTTCGGGGTTTGGCTCTGGCGAAGCTTTCGACTCTAGCCTGCCCCCGACTGACGATGAAGATTTTTACACCACCTTCTCCCTGGTAACAGATAAGATCTTGACCACATCGGCCTATGAAGGTGGCTACAAAGCCCTCGCGCCCAAGTGGGAGGCCAAGGACTTGAGGCCTAGCAAAGCCTCAGAGGCAGGTAGGACTACACCCACCTCGCCTCTGCCCGACATCCGGGGCACACCACCGGCGGCGGTCCCTTCGGACACGCCACCCAAGCTGCCCGCAGGAAAAATGAACAACCGCGAGGTAAAACCCCCGCAGCCAGACATAGTCCTGCTGCCCTTGCCTACGTCCTTTGACTTGGACGGCACCAAGCCACGGGGCCCCTTCATTACCTCGCCCATGCTGCGCACTGTGCCTGCCGCCCTGCCCACGGTGCCTGGTGTGGTGCGGCGAGTTCCCCCCGGGGCCTCAGAGGTGATTCGGGAATCCAGCAGTACCACGGGCATGGTGGTGGGCATCGTCTCAGCCGCAGCCCTCTGCATCCTCATCCTTCTCTACGCCATGTATAAGTACAGGAACAGAGACGAGGGTTCCTACCAGGTGGACGAAACGCGCAACTACATCAGCAACTCGGCGCAAACCAATGGTGCTGTGGTGAAGGATAAAGCACCCACTGGCAGCGCCAAAGGCAGTGCCAGTAGCAAGAGACCGAAAGACAAGGACAAGGAGTATTATGTATAGAAATCAAGTCATTTCCCAACACATGAAATATAAACTGATTGGAACAAAGTTATAAACACTTTTTGACAGTACCATATTGGCAACTGTGATTTAAAAATGAACGAAATCTCTTGAGAAACTCAAGACTCGCTGAGTCACTGAAACATTTACAAAAGAACTTTGGCTTATGGAAGCACACTTACTATTGTAAGCATTACAAAAAGACAATGCAGTGCAACTTCCTCGGGACCTGGTGTGGACTTTTTTAAGGAGTCCCTGCTGGAGACATGTGGCAGTGTGAATAACATCACTCTTACACCTGCACATCCCTAAGTGACTGTGAAGAGGTGTGTGATCCTTGGAGTTCTAATGACCTTGTCCATTGTAACCCTGTAAAATACGAATCGCTGTCATTTCGGCCATTCTGAGCATGCATGTGAGGTGTATGTGACGTGGTGCTGGCATCTGTGTAAGGGAGGGACCTCAAGAAACTATGATTGTCGGGAAAGTTGGAAGTCAAGACATGATTTTGCTATTCAAAGGGGTTTGATTAAATGTAGCCTACATGGACGCGACATGAGGTAAAGTATATGTGTACTTAAAAACTGTCTTTTTATTTCTATATCTTGTTGGGGTTTTTTTATTCATTTAGTTGAGTTAGCTATTTATTGGTTATTTTATTTATTTATTGAATTAATGTCTGTGTTAGAAGGATGATGGCCAGTCAGGGTTGACTAGACGTGCTCAGTGGCTGCTCAGCAGGATGTGTTATCTCAATGTTTTACTCTCCCTCTGTTACACCTAATTTGAAAATCGGACTTCTGTGCAAAGCATCCAAATTGTAGGTGGTGCTCAACCATGCAAGAGTCAAGGAATCAGGCAAAAAGTGCAAAATTTCTAATACTTTTTTTTTCCTTCATATCTTTTGTTCAATTTTCAATGGATTCACTGACATGCTTCGGCATCATAACTTGTCTAGCTACGATGTAATTGTCACAATCTTATATATATCTATATAAAAATCAGGTGAACAGGTGTGATTCTATCTGTTGTCACAGATAACTGTGTCAAAACAGCAAATATGTTTACATAATTAATTACATCTAGCCGTAGTGCTTTGCAGGTCAATATTGTACAGAAAGTTCAAGTTTCTGTTGTTTTTTTTTCTTTTTGTTTTGTTTCTTTAATCATCTTCATACATAAACAGCCCATTTGATTTTCTTGCTGTAGCAACATGACAAGGAAAAAAAGGCTGTTCATTTTTTATTTATTTATTTTTTTGCCCCAGAATAATAAAGTTATGTTCACAGGAACATCTGTTTAGGCAGAAAGAAAGTGTTGTTAGAATAGAAGTCTAGTCTCTCTAGATGCTTCTCTTTAGTCGCATGAATTTTTGACCATAAGAAGCTGACAGTGGAACGGAAAACACCGCCCTCGGGTGTCGAGCGATGGACTCCTCCTTCTGGAATTACTTTCATCATGTTATTTATTTTTTTATTGGAAATTTTAAAAAGAAAAAAAACTGAACAAGAGAATAAAGGCAGATTATGGTGGATTTGGAGATCTGTGTTAACACTTTATTGACTTACAGGTGTGTTTTGTTTGTTTCTTATTTGTTTTTTTTCTTTCCTTTTTTCTTTTTTACTGTGACATCACTGTCTTGTCTGCTTTGCTTTTCATTTTCTCTTTTTTTTCTTTAATTATTGTACAGCTAATTTCATGTTTAATTTATATGACGTTATGTTCTGGGGATTTGTTGTTTTTTTATGTCATTATTTACTGCTGAAATGATTTGTTCTCATTCATTTTCATGCAAATCAGTCAGTGTGTGAGTTTTTGTGTTGGTACTTGGCTTTTTCAAACAGTTAATTATTGTCTTATGCTCCCTTGACTCCAAGCAATTCCCAGAAATAAAAAGAAAATGTTGTTCCCAAACGTTTTGGGTGTTAGACTGCGGGTGGCTATCACTTTCTTGGTCTCTGTCGATCTCTGCAGCGAGATCAGGTGACAGTGCTGCAATAAGATGGAGACAGATACCATCCACACCAATTGCTACTCTCTGAGGCACAATCTCTCATGCATTTGCTATCACTTCACTGGTTTCCTTTATACCAAAATAAGTATCATTTCTGTTCAAATGAAGTCTAGAGCAGAGCTTCTCAACACTCTTTTATCTACAGAAGATTATGCAGATTCATAGTGTTCATACAAGAGAAGAAGAAATGCAGATAGAAATAAAAAAAATGGCTTTCACAACATTGGGATGGCTTTGGGTATCTTTAGAGCAAGGTCTTTGTCAGAGTTAGCAGCCGACTTCAATTCTTCACAACCATATGGTCCGGTTATGAGCTTCTTAACACAGAAGCACCTGCTTTCCCTGCTCGTTTTAACACCGTCCATATTTCGTGCAAATGGGCCTTCACAGAGCCGGTCATTAACTTGCAATAGCCCGTTGATGTAAAATATCAGAGCGCCGAGTGTGAGTACAGTATATCCAGCTCACACAATGACTACATATTAACTCATTCATCCTGCCACAAGCAAAGCGAGCGAAGAGGGCCTGCAAAGATTTGTTCAACTCAATTTTTGTCATTCTGAACCACAGAGAATGAGAGATGGGCTTTTCTCGGCTGAGAATGTATGGAAATTTGTTCTGCATAAGTCAACAAGGTAGAAGGTTAACATGTAAGGCAGTAATATATGACCACACATTCAGTCCATCTCACTACATAGTAGTGTTTGATGAAGACAAAGGTCAGTAATTATTGAGGCAATAGAGTCAATATGTGGTAGTATCACTCCTATTACATCCTGTAGAAAATCACCACCAGAAGCTGTAGCTCCCAAAAGATACCATAGCATCTTTCTGATGTCTACTGTTCACTCTCATTGCTTTAAAAGTGATTTTCCAGCCATTGAATCCACAAACATTTCCATTAGTTTGTAACACAGTTGGATTCTCATAACTTTTGCAGGACCACGATCTTTAAAAAAATCTCATGCTGAGCTCTAAGCTAAGCATTTAAAGCCAAATAACTGTGCATTAGACCAAAACTGCTCCTTTTATTTGCAGCTACTGCAGACTTCAGGAGTAAAACTGGTTCGCATGATGACACCTAAGAGCTTTAGTATTATGGCTCCAGTAAGATTCGTTTGTAATCAGTAAGAGAGAGTCTAATAAATTGAAGCCTTTTAACACAACTGCATAAGAGGAAATGGTTGTAATAAATACTTCCATCCATCTACTATCTGTACCACTTTTTCCAATGAAGGGTTGCGGGTAGTTGGAGCCTATCCCTGGAATCAGTAGGCGAGAAGCAGAGTATACCTTATATGTCACCAGTTCATCTCAGAGCAAGAGATCTTGCTGTTTCCCCCCTTACATGATAGCTGAATTTGATCTATCTGGAGATGTTACTGTTTCATGATGAGATTTTGCACCAGTTAATTCAGTTAATACTGAAAAATAATATCAAATGTATGCAAAAATCACAATAGACTGCTATTCACATTTTTCATCCTCCAGCTTCACTTTATAGTGACTGGCAGGACAGTGAGACCGTTAAATTGTGCTTACTTTTCCTACCATGTGCACAAAAACAATACTTTTGGGTAAATACTGTATGTGCCAGTCTGAACCATGAAGCTAGATAGTTTCTTCCTCTGGAGCAAGAGTTGAATGATAAACACAAGAACAGAGACAGTAGCCTACTCGTGATTCAGGAGAGGGTGAGACAAAACAGCAGAGGAAGTCTGAGTGTTTATCCATCTCACCAGGAAAAATGTTGGTGTTAAAAAGACAAAGTCACCCATGATTCTGTGTAAAACTATAGTTAATTTTAATTTTTAAAAAAATCCAACGAAAGATGCTAATATAATAGAAAAATGTTTTATTGGCTTCCAGATCTGTATGAATCAGCAGTAGTTGTGGATGTTCATCAGTTCTGGCTCCAAACTGCATCAATGAAACTGCATCAATGGCAGCACAAAATACAGATGAACATGTTTATTTCATTCAGGATGTTTCACTCAAGGCTATAAGAATGAGAATAGCTAACATTTTCTGTATAAAAGCACAAGGTTACCCATCACACCATTTAACATGGAGGCGCTGACGCTGACAGCAATAACTTGCAGTCAAAAACAGATGAGATTGATCAGTTTGAGCCGTAGTGAAGACAGCTTGAGGCTCACGGCTGTGCAGGGCTAACATCTGCTGTCCAGAAAGAACAGAAATCCATGCCTAGTAGAAACGATTTTTCAGCACAACCTTCAGAAAACAGTGGTAATAGTTTTATGTGAAGATAGCTCACAGGCTTGTGCCTGGAGCATAAATAAATGTTTGTTTCTAAATATGAAAGCTTTGAGCAATGGAACACACTTGAATCACCTTGTTGTATAAGTTTTAACCAAGTTTGATTGGTTATTACACTGAGGAAGCTTTTTTAATTTTAAAACATATTAAATGAGATCATGTATTTTGACTTTTAAACAGGATCCACAGTTAGTTGTTTAGCTAATTCTTTTTGTAGCATGTTGCTAGCTTGTTTGCCTCTGTGCTGTTTTTTTAAAGTAGGAAGGTGTTGACTCATTCTTCCCAAAGCAATTGCTTTTTTTAAATCACCGTATCTGTGTACACTTGGTATGTGACAGCAATGCTCCCAACATCAATGGTTAAACTTCCACCAGAGCTGGCTCATGCTAAAGAACATTTGTAATGGATCCTTGAGCTAATTTGCATTACTCTGAAATATAAATCTCAGTTTAATTATGAGCTTATATGTAAATAAGGAGGCAGCATGGGAGTCAAAAACCAGAAAATCCCTCTAATCTGGAGACAGCTGTCTTCGATACATTTATAGGCTACTACATGCAGGAGAAAGAAAAGATCAAGTTAAGCTCTGTCGGACACTTACAAACTATCAATAGACAACATAAACTATAACATGAAGGGAGCTAAGAAACAACAATATACACCAGAAAAATAATTGGAACATAAATCACAAGTGAACGAAACTGAGTAAATAGAAACAGATTCTAGTTCAGTCTTCGAAATAGAAAATGAACGTTTGCCATTCATTTCATGATTCTGAATTATTGATGGCCCAAGACAAAAAAAAGGGTGTCTATAACACCTATCGGCATGAAATCCTAAAACAGTTTTCTCAACCATTAGTCGCTTTCAGATTTACACCAGCAGGGTGCCAGCAGAGAAAGCGTAGCCATTTGATATTCACAACTCATTTACTTACACAAACGCTGGCTGATAAAAGTTTATTGATTGGATTTTGTGTGTAGCGACTACTTTTCCTTTTAGTCAAATTAGTAGAAGTAGATTACATCAGTCGGGCTGATGTCGGCTGGATAATTCATATCTTAATTGACAGAAAAACAATTTACATTTGCTAATGGCTTTTCCAAATGGCTTTCTGCGCGTGTTTGACAGCATTAGCGCAAGCTTCTCCCTGTGGGCCTATAGGCTTCCTGAAACAGCAACTAGGGAGTCATACAGCTCCCCCTCCTGCATTTACAGGATGACAGCTGACCTGCTATAAAATTTTACATCAACTAATGAACTAGTTAATTCTACTTAAACACTTTACATGTTTCTCCATTTTAATAAACAGCGACTTTATAAGTGTGATCCATCAGCTCTGTCGCTGATTACAGTTTAAATGTACATTTATGGCTCCCCGCACTGAGGAAGGATGCTGTAAAACCCCATCTGCAGCTGCAGCGGTTTATGTTTCTCCTCTGTAGATTCTACAGATGCAGGCTATTTTCTCTCCGTAAAGATTTGGGATAGATGCTGTATCCTCCACGGGCATGAGGCAAAGCATCTGTTAAGGTGACGGTTATCAGTTCTGACAGGTAAAATATGAGCCTGCTGACCTTAACGTAAGCATAATGAAGGGCATACACATGCACAACCTCAAAAAGAAGCGTGCACGTGTGTGAGTTTCTGCATCGACGTGCAGAGGCGTTTGCAGGGAAAATGCTTTGTGTGGGTTAAACATTTATATTCATGTGTCTCAGTAGGTGCACACAGTGATACATTTGCCGAATAGTCAGGTGTATATATGTATGGACTTAATTCACTTTTTGTGCCTCACTGTGAGGGGCACACCTCCTATTCATCCGCTTCATCACTCAGCAGCCAAAGCTTTTACTTAGCTCCTCAGCCCTAATTAACTGCCAAGATATGAATGTGCTAATCTGGTCTTTAAATCTTCAGTTCCACCAACAAAAGCTTTTACAGGCTGTCAAAGCTGCATGATAAACAGCACAGAGGCTGTCTCGCCCAGTGGACACAGTGCCATCTAGGGCTCAGGTCTTGCAGCTTAGCATTAGGAAAGAGTTTGTAGCCATCATTTCATAAAATACTGTCTAAAAGCTTTGACTCAACCCTTATTTTTTTCATATATTGTCAGAAAATTTGAAAATAGTACAGTCACGTATTGATTTTATTATGTGCAACAGAAATTAGATGGTGCATATAAGATAAATTCAGAGTTTGAATGCTTCTAACGAGCTTTAAAGTCAATCTTCACCACCTCTGCACCTCTTAGACAACCTTTCTTGCTGTTTCTTGTGAATAGCTGTTGAAAGACTTTGTAAAACTCTTTTTTGGCTGTTGGCTGGATTCTGTCGTGTTACCTGTCAGAATAACCCCACATTGCTTCAGTAACGTTGAAGCTTCATGAGACTTGTTACTACTGATTTTTACTCCAGATCTTGTGTCCTCTCTTTTCTCCCTGTTTTCCTTCCTTAACAATGGCTTCTTGGTTAATGAAGACCATGTCTGAAGGCTTCAGTCAACAGATGATCCGCTGAATGTTCAGATGCATGTATCAGGTCTTTCTTTTTATTTTATCTACTGCTTCTTCTTTTGCATACGCTTGTCCAGATTCTTCAATTATTTAAGGACACATTGCTTATTGTGGCGAGATATGCCACATTTCATTTGTGGAAATCTTTTTGATTCTGCTAAAATTGTATGAGGTTTATGTCAAACGTCATATTTGACTTTTTTGTCATGTAATTTATAAAAAGGATTGAAATTATGTGTCTTTGTGACAAGCTACGGATAACAAAGTGCTCAAATATTCTATTTAAAATCTGATTTACTTTTAACACAACACTGGTTCATCCCTTATGTGTGAATGATTCTTTGGTCTTTGTGTTTACAGAGTAAATGGTGAGTTATAATGCTGCCTTCATGTGCTATGAGGATTATGGAAAATACCACTTGCCGAGGTCAAATTTGCACATGAACACTTCCTTTTGTTGTAATTTCCACTGAAGAACACAAAGATTATTTTGATACCCGAGTTGCCGTAAAGAAGTCGGATTTGACCTTGGCGGAGAGCAGCAAAGAAATTGTGGATAGTCAGAAATGTGCAGGTTAATAAATGTTTTTACTCGGTAGCTCACTGTTTAAATATGTACCATAAGTAACTTTTGCATTTCCCCTTCGTCTAAATAAAAAAGCTTCTGTTCTTAAAATTAGGCTACTATATTATACATAATCCGTACAAAATACTGCATATCTACCGTTTGAGTTTTGATACATCTTGTTCGTGATGAAGCCTAAACTAGCAGATTAATTAATTAATCCAGGAAATTTTTACCCATGTAGCAGCTTATCATACAGTTTCTGTCCACTACATTTTATTATACAACGACCACAACAGCACTTGAACAGAACAACTCGTAATTTACAAGTGGAAAATATTATCTTTCCCATAGCACTGAAGGCAACATACAGTCTGGACTGGCAATGAGTTCAAACACAGCCAGAAAATCTTTGAAAGCCCTTCAGAAACCCTGCAGAACTATTGCGTAAGACCACTTCAGAATCTAACAAGAAAACCGGTTTTCTTGTATGACTAATGTAAAAAAAAGGGGTGTCTCAAGACTTTTTCACATTTGTATAAATACAACACATTAAATATCTTTTGCAGAAAAGTACAACAAATTTGTCCTACTTTGCAAATGTTAACCCTCCCCATACCTATAAATTAGAACAAAATGTGAGAAATTTCAAGATGGTAGTTCCTTTGTCTCTTGGCTTTTGAAATCTGGAGGGATTCTGACCTGAACGCTAAAACACTGCTTCCCTGTCACTGTGCCTTAAAAAGCGTCAACAAGCTTGTGAGGATTCCAACAGTGACTGTGAAGCCAACAGAGTCTTCACGAGTACGTGTCTGCACATTTATACTGTATGTCTATGTCCCTGTCTGTAAGTGTCAGTGAGTGATGTTCAAAACTCTGTGTGTGTGATGTTTCTGCTACCTTGGGAGACAGGCCTCCTATCCAAGCTTGACAGCGTGATTGGATCCAGTGAGAATCCCAATGAAGCAATAAGTATCTCAGCAGCAGCTTTTCTCCCTGGGCCCCGCAGCCCCTGCTGCTGGCCCCGCCTGCTCAGACCAGATGGGAGGCGAATCACAATGGGGTCTGGCAATAAAACAAGGCGACTGAACTTCAAACCCTTTTAGCTGCTGTGAAGGTGAATGCAGCCAAATCAGCAGGGAAATCTGATAACTGACAGTGGCAGATAATTGTTGATGCCATGTAAAGAAGGGGGGGAGGGATGGGTACTGGTATATTTGTGCACAAATAAATATTCTCATCATGACTGAGCAACATTGAAAATAAAGAAATAAATAAATATAAATAGCATAAAACTTCAAAGTCGATCTTTTACGTCCGACAAATGAAGTTTTATTGCTGGCTGAAAAGCCGTTTTCCAATTCAACACTGGTTTTCCCATGAGGCCAACCTGTCGCAGCAAACACCAATCGGTTTTTAATCGAGCTTTGCGATTATATGAAACTCTTATAACGTCCAGCAGCTTGTTTTTGATGGAAGTTCTGGGAGATAAAATGGGATTTATATTTATTGCACAGAAACACATCTCTACCATGCGAGGACCAGATCACAACACCTGTTTGCAAACCCTGGAAATATGTATGTGAACGTCTTGCCCATTAGCCATTGGCATAAAAGAGACAATCATGATTTCACCCTTTGGTATGAAGGTTGCTGTTTTCAAGCCTTGAACTTAGCATTTAGCCACTGACATCTTGGATTTCTTTTTGCAATGACTTATAACAACATTACATAGGAGAACCCAGTAATAAAGTAAAGGCGTCGAACCAGCAGGGCTTTTCTTGTGTTTTATGTTGGTGATCTAGTTTCTTTTAACAATCCAGAGACATACGTGTTATTCTATTTTAAATTGGCCATAGTTCTGAACCTGAATTGCTGTCTCTCTGTTAAGGGATTGACACATGGGGAGCGACGAACTACAGCAACAGCAGCAGTGTCGCAAATCACGCTGTCGAATCGCTTGTTTCCAAGAAGTTTGATTGGTTATTATGTTTAAGGGAATTTTGGCCTTTTTAAAGCAGAACTGTGATCTAGGAGCCACATATGAGAATTCTCCCAAGTCTCACGGGAGATTTTGCGGGAAGTAACTAAAATCTTGCTGCTAACCTTACTTAACAAAAGAAAACTACAACCCATGAAGTATAAAAAGAACTCGGGCACAGGTAAATTTTTTTTACCATTTTTGAAACTGGGCAGAGTAAACAGTACTAGCACTGCCCTGTCTGCGCTTATCTGATTGGTCAGTGAATGTACCCGTCACTGATTGGTTGCAGTGCCACGCAAGGCAACAAAAGTTGAACACTTTTCAACTTTTTTTTGTAGCATTGCAAACCTCCCTTTGCACGCGTATGTGAACATGCATGAATGTCGCCTGTCGCTTGGCTGGAACGACAACGATTTTCACCTTATCGCGGAGGTTCCATAGGAAATAAATGGAGCATAAGCGACATCGTTCCCCGTGTGTCAAGCCCATTAGCCTTGTGATGAACTACCCAACTTGTGTGTCACCGCCTCCCTTTGTGTCAGCAGAAGTACACTCCAGCTTCCCGTAATCATAGTACAATGAACATGGTGTACATAGCGGATAAATATGCAAACAACTTATCCTGTCATTTAGATCGAGCAACCTGACCAATTTATTGTGTAGTTATAAGCATCCATCCATTCATTCATCCATCCATCCATCCATCCATCCATCCATCCATCCATCCATCCATCCATCCATCCATCC
>JBAMHX010000025.1:4846218-4865072 GCA_037177515.1 Pseudomugil tenellus | reverse complement strand
AAACTGTAAAAATATTGGTAAACAAGTTGTTTAAATAGACATATTTGCTTCGTCCTGTGATCGGATCGGTGATCGGTCTTTTTAAGGTCTCTGATCGGTGATCGGCCCCTAAAATCCTGATCGTGTAAGTTGGACTATTGTTGGAGTAAAATGTAAATATGGGGAAATGGGTCTGCTGCGTTGACAGTATATATTTACTGTACAGCGCGTACGTCACGTTTCCCATAGGTTTCTGAAGAGCGAAAATGAAGCCAATAGGCGGGTCCTTCCGTCGCCATCTTGCTGTTCCGTCGTTATCGGAAAATCCAAAAATGGCTGAAAATGTAGCGCTAAGAGGGCTCCGTCACGGTGGCGCCAGCAGGAAGTACACAGCTGTAACCAGTGATAACGCTCTAACACACATCAATCAAAAGGACACACCTCAAAATTTAAGATTAAAATCGCATCGAAACCCCCTCCAGAGTTTACATGACGGAAAATTGGACCTAATTGAGCCGAAAAAAGTTTTTGGAGCCACTCTGTAAACATGTTTTTCAGCTGTGAAATCGGACATTTTAACATGGGAATTGCTCTCCATTGCAGCCAGTCATCTAGCAGTGAACTGCAATTAATCTTACTTCCGCATCAGCGTCACCATCGGCAGCCAGAGATTGCCGCCTGGTCTGCTGGGAGCTGGCAGGACTGATCTCGGAGTTTGCATGTTTTTTGCAAGCTAATAGAGTTTTGATAAGCAGAATCCTTTTTAAAGGATGTATTTCAAGTGCAAAGAAGCACTTTAAGGATATGGGGGTGTAGTGTACCCCAGCCAGACAATGGGGAAGCTTACTGATGTTTTCAGAATGATTTTATTTAATGTTAATTTGTTTTCTGGTCTTCCTCAGGCTTCAGAAAACACTGAAAGCTACAGGACTGAAATGCATTAACGCATAACGAATAGTACATTTGAACACTTAAAAAATCACGTTAGAGAACACGACGATAAACAATGTGTATAAAACAAGACCTTCTTCCCATTCCCGCTAGGCACTTAATTATCAAGAGTCCAAAGCCATGCGGTAACCAATCTAGCCGATGTAAATTGTCTTTTTAAAATCAATTTCCCGCTTAAAAGTTTAGAGGAAACAGAAGTCCAAAAGAATGTCAGAATAAGAGCCCTTATAGTAAAAGAGATTAATGTCAAAATAAAAGTCTGAAGAAGTCGTAACCATAAGATCACGTTATAAATACATAACATTTAAGGCTTATCAAACGCTCTTTACACTCCCATTAATCATGAGAGTATAATGATAAACTAAGCAGTTTACACTATAAATAATTTTCAACATAAAATTATTGCGCCTATCCACCTCATTCCTAGCCCCCCATGAGGCCTTGCATGAATTATGGGCGTGACTTCTGGTGTGGACCAGAACCAGCATTTGTTTATGTGTTAACAGTATGAGCTTATACAGTTTCTTTGAGTGTTGGGAATTTAAACATTTAAACACCGCCTGTCAGAGGGTAATACGGGGTAATACAATCATACCACTACCTACTGCGGACGAGGTACGGGAGGATAACATGAAGAAGTGCCCAAGATCACATATAGTAGCATATTTAAGGCCCAACATACCCAAATGTTGGGTCCTGTCCCCCACCTGCAACGGTGCTTGCACCGCAGAACCGTCATTACCTGTTTATGTCCTGTATGTTGTAATCTGGTTGTGGCTGTACTGGAACAGAATTTCCCCACTGAGGGACCAATAAAGGAAATTGATCTTGATATTTAGCTACTTCATTGGTTGCTTCCGATGGTGACGAGATAAACAACCTGAAAGCTCTGAGGCGTATCGGTATCTAAACAGTGATAAGCTCGGTCGCGTTTTGTTGAAAGAGATGGGACACAGTCCCATTTTTCTTAAAGCAGACATAGAGCCCAACCAAAGTCCCACAACACCGAGCAGGGTGTTCATGCATAGCATGGGGAGGCAGATCTTACAACCATGCTGCTGCAATACTGTGGACAGTAAATGATCATTATTGTGGTAGTTTTATGATAATGATGATATACAACTTCTTTTTTTAAATGTGGACTTTATTTTTGATTCAGGATGACAATGCTGTCAGACAAGGAAAGACAGGAGCATCATGCACTAATGCGCAGAGGAAGTGGAATGCAGGCACAAGAAAGTTTTTAGTTTTTAATCCTTCTAATGATCCGGCGTCTCTTCTCCGTGATTTATCGTAGCTCGAATACAAAGTAGGAGGCAGGTTTTCCGTCGTTGGCCGTTTGTCAACAAAGGGAAATAAGCATATGTACAGCATTTTGGGTCTCTTTAAGTTTAGATTTTTCAGCTACATTCTTCTCCATTCCTCATCTGTATGAAGGCGGTCAGTGCTCTGCCCCCTTACCCATAATTCAGTAGCACCCCCACAAATAAGTTGGATATAATTCAAACAAGGCAGACCTTTGTAAAACGCTCATGGTAATATGTATACATATTAGGGGTGTCACAATTCTTCAATTACTTGGATCGATTTGATTTTCAACTTTAGGTTGATGATTCGATTCCCGATTTTTAAATAATTAAATAATTTTCTTGCTGCACAATAGCCTATGCAATTTTTTAGACTTGTCTATTCTACTATATTTCTTTTTATTCATTAAATTTTGCTCAGTAAATCTAATTTGAAAAGATGTGGGACATATAAGCAGCTTTCATTATTTTATTGTGTAATATATCACATTAGGCACTTGTAGTCTAAGTTAAATAATTTATTTACAATATAAAATAAAAATCTTGTTCTTAGTCAACTTTTTCTTTAACATCTTCATATATGGAAGGAAAAACTTTAGCTGTAAGTTGTTGTAACGTTAGTTGTAAATTGCAACTCTGGTAATGCGGAAGTTTGCCAGATCATCCGATATTAATTAATGGGACAATATAAACTCAGAATACGGTATTACAGCACCAACATATCTGGGATGTTTTCTCTGCGTCATATATCCCAGTTTTTTTTAAATGATTCGCTTCCATGTAAGCGGGTTTATATTTATCATGCCTCCATGAATGCAGGATAGTTGTTCCATAACTCGATGTAGGTAGTGTCTTTAGGTTATGCTTGGAAACAATTACCCACCATTATAAACCTCCGTTATGTTCAATCCCCATGAAGCTAAATGATCATGGGAGCAAGTAAAGAAAAATGTAAAAACATAATTCAAAGCGCTCAGTGACAGTAAGGTTTATTACTGTATCTACTGTGTGGATGTAACCTTGGTAATGCGATGCACACTGTCTGCGAGACTACGTTTAGTCACGTTTGATGCAAACACTTTTAACAGCTGCATATGTATCTCATTCCATCTGATGTAAATCTGGACCTTTGGTGCAGCATGTCATCAGTAAAGGGTTGGATCTGTTAAAAATGGGCAGGACATTTTTTATGAGATCTGATTGGTCAGGAGGTGGTGCTTTTTTACTCACTGATCTTTTTAACCTAACTTCTGGTTACGGTGGCCTTTCTTTGTGGAGTTTCCATGTTCTCTCCGGGTACTCTGGCTTCCTCCTAAATTGCCTTTAGGTGTGAGTGTGCATGGTTGTTTTTCTGTGTGTTGCCCTGTGATGGACTGCCGACCTGTCCAGGGTGTACCCCCCCCCCCACCCCCCTCGCCCAATGTCAGCTGGGATTGGCTCCAACTAAACAAATATTCAATTTTTTCATGTTATTCTCATCTTTTGAGATGCACCTGTATATACATACATATATATGTGTGCCTATGATTGTATATTTATATATGTGTGTATGCTTATATGTACATGTACATATATATTCCCTTTTAAAGGGGATGTTAACATTAAAACCTAATGTTGAGTAATAACCCTTTAAATGCCAAAAATAACTGTTTTGCATGTAAAAACACAAAAGTGGAAATATAGTCTGGTCAGATATATGGCTCTAATATATCTTGTTACTTCCATTTATGCAGGTACAGGCTCCATTTTTTTTTTCTTTCTGGATTATAAAATTCTGTTGGCTTCATTGCCAGTTGACCTCGGTAACAACTGGGACCAGAAAACGTCTTTCCAAGTCTGACGTCATGACAGAAAAAAACGGATGAACTGCTACAGGTTGGGGATGAGTAGCTGCTTCTGAGTTGGAAAGTTTAAATGTCTTGGTGTTTTGTTCATGAGGGCAGAGAATTGAGCAGAAGATTGACAGGCAGATTTATGAACAGATACAGGCGATGGAAATGAGCTCGCCCTCAGAGATGGACCTGCTGCTCCGCATCCAAAGGAGCCAGCTGAGTTGGTGCAGGCATGTCCAATCAGGGGGACTCTGAGTAGACAGTCCAGAGAGATCTGCTTCCTTCCCCTCGGCAACCACACTACCTCTGACACCAGTTACCATGGAGGACAGAGGCTCATAAAACCCCCTGATGCAGAATGCTCATGGCCATCAATGTGGTGTTACATGACAATGATTAAAAAAAACACATTTAATTTTTTTAAATTTTTTTATTCTTTGCTGTCAACTTCCTTTTCCAATATAAGTTGCGAGTATTTCGGTCTTGTCAGTGCTCCATTTTTCACTCTGCAGCATCTGGGAAAGCACTGCAGCTTCTTCAGCTGGTGACTTTAGAAGTGATTTCCACAAGAGAGGAGGAATGCATCGAAAAGCTGGCAGCTGGATGTATTTCCCACATGCTACTGTAGAGAACTTGTAAGGAAACGGATGACACAATATCCAACGTTTCTAGAAAAGCACTGCCTCTCAGTTAGCTCTCAAATGAAGAAGTCATGGCGTGTTTTATATATAAAAAATGTTTAGCTGCATATGGACTTTATTTTGTAACGCATTCTTTCCGGACATTTAATAGACATTTGTGTTTTTATAAATATTTACTGCATAACAGACAAATACAATTCATATTAAAAGATACGCTTTATCAAAAACAAAAAGCAACTTGTTCAAAAGGCACCAGTTTTGTTTGGAGGTTTACTCTGTTAAGTTTTAGCACAGACATGTTGGCATGATCAGACAGTTTAAAACAGCTGTATAGCAGATGAAATGTAACAACGGCCAAATGTTTAACGGTAAAACCACTTTTGTTTTAAGCTCATTAAATACATTCAGCACAGATTATTATAAATAACATGTAAACACTTCACAGTTGCATCTCCTTCACAGTGTATAGACCAACATCTCCTCTAAAATGTTTCAGGCATCAGAAGTTACTGCTCGCTTGAGATAATGGCGGCGGATGGGTTTGTGAGGTTTGTTCAAGCTTCGCCTAATGTGTGAGGAATGCGTCCCTGCTGTCTTTGGAGTCATCCAAGTATGAAGTGGTCAGGAGTTTATGAGGGGCTGTGGCACAGAGACAATCGAGAGCAGAAAAACAATCATATGACCAAACAGCATTTTGAATCATTTTGAGATGAACTTCATCAGGTTTAAAGAAAGTTGCTATTTTTTTTTTCAAAACATAAAACTATTAGTTATTTACTTATTTCATTAATGTGGAAAAATATTTTAATGAAGTGATGAATTAAAACTCTTAATAGCATATGTGGGATTTACATTAAATGGTAAAGTATATTAGTATTTGTTGTTTACTAAAAATGACTATTTTAGTATAATAAATATATTTCAGTATGATAAATAACAGATATATATGCAAAACTGCAGAGTAGGACAAAAATGTTTATTATATAAAAACTTCATCACTGGACATTGTGCTGCTAGTCTGCCTCCCACATCTGTAACAATCAGGTCTGTTTTCGAGGTGATTAGCGATCCGTCACCACTGTTTGGAAGTGGTGGCAGTGTTGTGTTGCATAGCTGATGTACACAACAAAAGGAACAAACAGAGAAGAACAACAGAAACAGGAGAACAGAAAAAACGTTTTTATTTTTCTACTTCATGTGTTTTTGGATGATTGCAAATGATGTTATAGCGGTCAGAATACTGCTAACTGCCGGTGTGGAAACTTGTTCCTACAAACTGTATCCACCCCCCCCTGTGGACTGTGACTGTGCTGTTTGTTGTATAAATTTGACTAGAATTGTAGACACGTTTATCTATAATTTAGAGGTCTAATCTAATGCAAATAAGAGTTTTATTTGGATATTAAGTAAGGAAACAATGTTGCATCATGTCTATGATTCATAACGTGTTTCTCATCTTCTCCTGATATGTCTGGGGTAGACGTTTCATCAAATTCTGCTGCCTTGGGTCCAGTTACAGCAACCAAAGTGTGAGACAAATGTGGTTTTAATCTTTTCATCATGCATGTAATTCATAGACATGATAAACATTACTTCAGGGTTCCTCATGAAGTGCTAGCAAACATTGTTGCAAAATAAAACAAGTAAAAGTATTCACAGCTGTTATTACTGTCTTGTTACGTGTCAAGATTCATGTTAAAACAAACTGACTGAAGCTAATGGTCTTCCTTCATACAACAAGATGCCCAAAGAGTGAAGAATGTCGGCCATGATGGAGAGAAGCACTTGGTTGCAGTTTGTGTAAACCAATGTGGGCACAAGAAGCAGGAAAGAAGCATGATTTGCCACAAGGGGCTTTAATCCCAACTGATGTTTGAGACTACAAAGTTTTTTCTCTCCTTTCATCTGCTTGGCTGTGGAGAAGCTCGTCTGAAGCACCAGATATTTTAATATATCAAGGAAGTGAACTATTTATCCAACACAAAGCTCAAGTCTTCGCCAAAGTATCTTCAAAGCTGCACTGTCGAACAACATTTCACATCTTCCTCCTGCAACATTGGCCATTTTATTTGACCCTCAGCCTGTCCCAAAACAGATCTGTGACTTGTATTTGTGGTATTTACATTGGGTACTGATGCAGAAATCACAATTACTTTTATCCGTTAAATGGAGCTTTTTTCAGCTCGGAATGAACTAAAAACACTCATTTTGACTTGTTGGTGCACAAAGGTGCCTAGACTGTACATAAAACATGTAGGAGGGGGTTAATGCAGCATGTGTAGAAATCTTCATTATAGCAGAACGTCAAGCCAAGAGATAATCTCTCCAACGTGTCCTAGGTCTCCTCCGGGATCTCCTCCCACAAAACTAGTTATCTTAATTTAACCCTAAACTGATCAGAGGATACATGTGTTTCTGTTTATATGTAAATGTTTGATCATCATAGCTTTATATCATGGTTTGCGTTTACACCCCCCCCCCCCTGCCAGGAGCCGGTTACAGCCCCATAGAGACCAGCTCTCACTACTTACGATGGGATAAAAGGACAGAGAGAATCTCCTTAAAGGAGAATCAATAAAGGATTAACAAACATGCTGTAGTAAAAGTAGAAAATATGTTACTTTAAATAAAAAGAAAAAAATATGGCTATCACTAAACCATCCAACAAATGTAGTAAATACTCACAAAGTGGATCAGTGTTCAGAGTACTGCTGAGAAACGAGTTTGGACCATTGATGGAGGAAGAAAGAGCTGCCAGTTTTGAGCTCCTGGACGTGATGTCAAACTTCTCATCCTGGAAAAATCAGGGACAGCAGAAAGTTTAGAGAAACTAGAAAAAACAGCAAGTGTATGAGGTGAATAATTGTTTCATAAATATGAGATTTATAAGAGCAGGGCGCTGAGGGATGGCAGCAGCGTGAATCAAAAGTTAATGGTAGCACTTCACTTTGCAGCTACCAAACTTCTATAATAATTAGATCCATAATGATTTCACCCCGACATCCCTCGTGAGCCTTATAATGCAAACAATTTTTGTAATTGGGTTTTGATACTCGATATATCAGCCTTGATATTTGGTTAGTACACACATACTACTGATGTTGTAACCAGATTGTTTAATGCGGTGATGTTTTCTGAATTGTAGCATTACCATGTAATAACACAGAAACGGTTAAAGAGTACACTTTTAGCCTTGATTCTTGGTTATTACATAGAAACGATTTATGTTTTAAGCATGTTATTGTTCTATATGATGATGCTTACCATAATGTAACATAATATTATAATAACACAGATTTAATGCAGTCTTTTAGGCTGTTTATTACCTTCACAGAAATGAAATTTGCTCAATTTGATTTCGGTAAAGTGCTATGATGATGCAAATAAAGCTGAGTTGAAACTATTGATGTCGTTTCCAAGCTATTTTTCTATATGATGTCTTCTATATTGTAATATTACTATTAAATTTAACCACCCTTAATCTGCGGTTTTTACATAGAAACCAAACAATTATAATCATGCAATAAAGACATTATGTCACCATAATTACTCCTTTGTTTATAAGCGTGTATGAATATTTAAAGATATTTTAGGTCAGCTACTAGATAATTACCACAATGGTCCCTTTGCAACTGTTTGCCGTTCTTATATCTCAGTTCCTTTAACCGTTCAGCTCCTAATCAGAAGCAGGATCTTTCCAAGGTTCTATAGAACCACATCTGATGTAGGTAGTGGCTCCACCCTTAACCAGCATAACATCTGATACGTTTACTCATAGGACATGGGTACAATTGCCGCATTTTTAATAATAAACGTACACAATGTCGTCTCTTTTGTCTGCGGCTCTGCGCTCTCCTTTCTTTATCCATGAAATGAAGACATACAATATCTCCAGCTGCTCGATTCTTTTCCTCCTGGCTTTTTCTGTCTCCGTTTCCAGCCTGTAAGCTGCCTGATTACTAATCCCGTCATTCAGACAAAGAACACGGTGGCTTCAGTTTGCTCCATAGCTGTGTTTTATCCTCGCATTATTCTTATACGCGAGTTTTTCTTTTGTTTTGGAGCAGGGTTGAGTACACGTCTTGACATAAATGGTCACTATCAAGGTCCGCGTCTCATGTACAAAAATAAAATGGTTCTCCTGGGGAAAGACAGTTATTAGAAGTGCGTTCCTATAACTCGTCTGTTGGAAAGCGCCTGATATAAATATATATCACATACTAGCACATAGTTTCGCTTTCTTGTTAAGTACGTTACTCTCCTATTGCTGTGGGTTACAGGCAACTTATCACTGTGTTTACTTCAGTTCATTACAGCAGACAGTCACTTTGTGCAAGCATCTGCATCTGATTCAATGGCACAAAAACAAGTTTGGATGTAAATCATATAGACAAAGGCTTCAGTTTATGCTGTTTATAGACCCATAAGACTAAGAAAAGGGGGGGTTAAAGTGACAAGCTTATAATAAAACCACAAAAATTTTTTAACACCAAATCCCATCTGGATCTAATTTTAGTAGATTAAAATGGGCAATGTCTGCAATCCACAGGAGTTGCTCAGGTAGTGCAGCTCATAACACTGAAGCAGGCTGCTGCAAGGTTTGCTGCGTTTCAGCAGTGTTGACAGCACGCATTGAGACATGGAGGAGGTTGTAAATGAACAACAATACAGCAGCAGGACCAACATTTATTCCTTTGTGCAAGGAGAAGCAGAGTCCTACAAAAGCCACTGATGTGTATTTCTCTGTTCAAAGACTCCATGAAGGTGGAAAGTGGGACCTTTTGATACGTTGATGCTATGGACTGAACTTCTCGCTCAACAGACCTGGATTCCATCAAGCACCACTGGGACATCATGTAGTATTCCATCACCCGCTGAACCCCAGACTGTGTCGGGTAGAATGATGCCCTGATCTAGGTCTTGGAGATCTCTCAGAAGTGATCTCATATCCCGAATGTGGCGCGTCGGGGATATTATGGTTATCATCATGATATGTAACGTGTGAGCACCATAACTCAAACAATTTTCAAAATTAGATTTTGATACTGTGTGTATCTGTTTAGGCCCCCAAGGGGACGACCTAGGTTAAATTTCAAAATTATTGAATTTTTGGTTTCCTCAGCAGGGGGTGTTTTATGCGCGAAAAATGATATTTTTGGCTATATCTCTGTAACTATTTGTCTCAATGACCTTAAGATCAAGTGCAAATGAAGTTCATGCTGGGCTGATTTAAAGTTGACTTAACATGTGCAGCTTTATATTATTGTATTGTGTCCATTTCAAGATTGGGGAACAGGAGGAATGGGGGTGTTCGGGTATATACCCCTAGCCATCACTTCTGACAGCATAGGCCTTATTTCAGTATGATTCTGAATCCAGGGAAAACTGAAAATCTGATTAACTACAATAATGGACGAACAACTTTGGACATCTCTGCTGTTCTAGCAGGGAATAAATCTTATCGCAGAGATCTTCTGTTAATTTTCTTTAAAAAAACCTTTTTATGAGCAATAAGCTAATTGAGTGACCCCTAATCACTTAACGTGGGAGTCATTTAGCAAACCAACAAGCTAATCAGTCATAAAATGTAGCTATAGAGCTGTTCAGGAAGCTTATTCACCACTGATGACAATCAGCTGTCAGCGCTGATGTTTAGATGGCTCCCCTGACTGATGCGTAGCAAAGAACATGATGGTAGCAATTAACAGCGACTGGTGATGTTCAGGCTTTTTTTGAGCCCACATCACTTTGACCACGACACATTAACAATGCGGGAAATGATTAATTTATTCATTCAAGTTGGCATTGTGGACACAGCGGTATCTGTGTGGGAGGGAGAGGCTAACAAATGGCTCTCAAACCTCCCTCATCCAAACAGCTTCTGTTTGAACAAAGCAGCGCGATCAGTAATGGAAACAAACTGTGTGGGTTGCTGGGAGCTCTCATGTAAGGCATTATGAAGCGCATTCGCATACAGGACCAGAAGAGAGTGTGTGTGTGTGTGTGTGTGTGTGTGTGTGTGTGAGAATGCTTTTGTGAGAAACATACTCTGTACTCTTGGATTTTGCGCTTGGTCTCGTCCAGCTGGTGCTGCAGGTCCCAGACAGTCTCTTTGTGTTTGGTGTAGTGCTGCTCTACAGCCGCCTTCTGCTGTTGCGATTCCTGGATAAACAAAATGGAGCCGACCATCAAAAGTGACCACTTATCAGATCGAGAAGCGGTTTTGAAAGCTGGGATAGCATGTCTACCCACCTCTAAGTCTTTGAAATTCGTCATTAAACGTGTATTCTCTGGAATAGACTCCAAATGGTCCAGTGCTACTTTTGTCTTCTGGAAAACACACCGAGAGGGTTTAAGAACTGCACAGTTTCAGACCTTTATCAATATTAAACAATCAATGACACCTGAAATGACAACACAAGGGGAATGCAGAGGGATCTACAGGAGTAAGCAAACCCAAAAGTTGGAGGATGAATTATGTATGAAGATCTGCAACTACAACTTCTTTTATCTCATGACAACCTGGTTGGTCAGCACTTCTCACAAGATGAAGGACTGAGAAGAGGAATGATTAAGAAGTGAAATGAAGAATAAAAGGTTGTTCTCAGTGCGAGCTTCATGAACCAAAACACGAACAGTTCTGACAGCAGCACAGCTGGATCAGACGTCTGTGGCCTTAAACTATTCTGTAGACGTGAGCGGTGCTTTCCCATCTGTACAGATGATGGGAAGTACAACACTACCAGGACCCAGACCTGACCCCTGTCAGGAGCTCTGTTCTATATTATTCATGAGCTGCTGGGTTTTAAAGTGTTAGGATATGCACATAAGTGATGCTACACACTTAGAAACTGAATTGGCATTTGCACATACACCGTTATTTAAACTAAATGAATATGAGCCAGATGTTACACGTCAGATTTCCGTCTAGCGTGAACTCAACCAATCCCGTTGAGACGATTAAAGTCAATTTTAACTAGCAAAACTAAGTAAACCATTACTCTGTATGTATAGGTCTGTGTATGTAAGACTGGAGCAGTGCACAGAGATTTTGAGAGCATGTGCACCACGGCAAGTAAAGAAAAAGCTGATAGCATGCAGTGTCCAGCTTAGTGACTGTTGCTATGTCAAGAGTTTTCTTGAGGGAGATTTTAGATAACTAAGGGCGTCTATATGACAGTTCTTCTCAGCTGCAGCAGATGTGATCCACCCTGGCTTACAGTCACATATTGTATAGAATGGAGACTGTCAAAAACACAAGATGAAAAATGCTTCAATGTAACAAGTTAGTATTAAAAATTAAGTGTCTACTAACACCTGAGAGAAACATGTTTAATCAATGGTAAATGTCGATGTCGGTCTACTTTGGACAATATGGAAGCACATTTTTTAAACCTCTTACAAAACATTTGTGTGTCCTAAAACTGTTGAATCAATCATTGAAATGTCTACATACATGGTGACAGACATGATGTGACACTGCTCGGGAAATACAAAACGACAATTATGGACTTCGGTCCCAGAATAACCAGTTCGACTTTTAATCATTTAACTCTACAAGTTGCACTCTGTTCTAGTCTTCTCTCCGCACTATGTAGCCTCTCTACTCCCACTCAGATGGGAAATGTAAGCATTAAAAGACCTGTAAGTTAACAGACTTCACACTGTCTGCCACAATGGATGGCACGCTGACACAGTGGTAGGATCTGCTAGATAATCCTTAACTCCCAGGCTGAGTGGGATACGGGTCAATGTGTCCTTCCACTTTGTGGGTACAGCAAGCAGAAAATGTGCTCGCTGACAGTGGTCCAAGGCTTTTCTTCTTGTTTCACATAACGGCTAATTAAAGGTTGAAGTAGACAAGGATGGTGCATAATTGTGACAGATAGATATCTCGCCTTAGACAGGTTCATCTATTTCTATTTTTTTCAGGAGTGTAAAAGAGCCTTGGGTCAATATAACCTTTCAGAAGTGTTAACCTATTTTTGACTGCTGTCTAATGGCTGATTAAGGATTCTGGTGCTGGACATTAATACTGTGGACAGTGAGATCAATACTGTGTTGTCAGTACTGCTTGTTTTGTAGAGCCATCAGAAAGACTTATGATGATTAAGGAAGCGCTGAGCCTTGACTAAAACAATCATTTCTAAGCCGGCGTTAACTGCTTTGGGTTGCTAAACAACAACAAGCCTGAGGTGCTTGTACATCCAAATCAAACTGCTGAAAGTCATCGTGACTTCCAGATAACTCCAAACCTTATTTTCAAAATGTTCTGACCTATATCTTAATTTTAAGATAGCACATACAAAAAAGTTTGGAAAGGAGCAAGTAAAGGTTGGAAAGGTAAGAAACATTTGGAGAAACATGCAGTAACTTAAGTTGGAAACATATAAAGAATATTAATCGGCATACACAGAGCACTGTAAAGAGTCTCAGAAATAAAATTAGTCTTTGTTCAACAATGTGTAAAAATGTAATAACAACAAATTGAAAAATTGAGAGCTTTTGCAGAGTAACGTTCCTGAAAGTAAAAATTGTAAAAAAAAAAAAAAAATCTACAAAACATAATAATGTGAAAATAATTTTGAGGAATCTCTAAACACTGCCAAAGATCTGTATTGACTGCAAATGATTCGGGGAAATTTTGTGCTTTGGCAAAACAGCTTCATTGAAGATATTCTGTCATAAAAAAAGTCACTGAACTTCCTACATATAAAGTTATAAGCTCTGACATGCCTGAAGAAGCCATTAAAATGTCACTGGAATTTTTTCTGGACCTGAGTTTGTTTAAATTAAATGAGGCAAAATGGAAATGCTGAGTTGGTTTATTCCATTGTCCACTGAAAACAGGAATATCAAACTAATAGCCTAATTCTGTTAAACAGACATCTGGGACATTTTGACGCCATTCCATAGCAACAAAGCCAACAGAGCAACAGAGGAGACATGGCAAAATCCTGTTGTGTGGTTGGCAGCACAGCCAATTTAAAAAAAAACACACACACACAAAAAAAAAAAAACAAGGAGTTGAAGACCAAATTCCATCATATACCCTTAAGTGAAGTCAGGAGAGATAAGTGGCTGAGGGCCATCAACAAAGGCCAAATAAGATCAGACGCAATGGTGATGGTTTAAAAATGTGGCAACCAAAGTCCAACTATGCCGACATCTGTGGCCTTCATTTTACATCCAGTAAGTGCACATTCAGTGATATTCTATACATAATAATATATTAACTTAATCATATTAGTACTGCAAAGAACCCAAGACCTCTTAATTCAGAACGGGCTTATTTCATATTTATTTATCTGTTAGCTAACAGTTAGCGGTTCCATTCAGAGCACCATAAACAATGGACAAGATTGTCCTTAACGAGTTTCTCGTTATAGCGAGACATGTTTCTTGTTAAAAACAAGGTTAAAATAATGATATTTTCTCATCTAAGTGACTAAGTTATTTTGTTATAACAACCGTAACCGTAACATCGCCTTCTCTGGGAACTTTTGATTCTGGTCCAGAAGGAACAAGAAGAAGATGGAGGGGGGTGCGTTTTAAGAAGTCGAAGTCTGTCAGAGGAACGAATTACGAATAGAGGAAAAAAAATAACTTAGATAAAAAAAATGTCATTATAATAATCTTGTTGAAACTAAAAACACATCTTGTTATAATGAGAAACCTTTTCGTTAAAGTTTCGTGATCTAACAAGATTAATATCTTGTTAGATCACGAAACTTTCACATTATGAGATATGTTTTTCGTTAAAAAGACAGCCAAGCGCTTCCGTAACTGCCTTTTATATCATGCAAATTCATTTGCTGATAGGTGACATTGATATGAAAAACCTACGTGGAACAAGTAAATCCAAATTTAGGTAATTCAAACCAACCTACAGTGAGCAACCACATATATCAGACATAGACTAACGCATTGTTTTCCCTAGACAAAGATGGTGCCTTCGGCTGCCATGGCAAATATGTCATCGTGATGACATGTGATCTAACAGAATAACAGCTTAATAGCCTATACATGAAATATGCTCAAGTATGTTCTACATGTTGGATGCAAACTGTATTAGGTCAAATAACATATTTGTGGTTTTTACAGTGAAGTTTTTAAAGGCAATTACAGTCTAGTTAAATTTTCAAGAAGACTTTTTCACACTGCTTTTGCTCAAGTGATTTCTCTGCATACTATGACATCTTTCAAGACTTGTCATGATGAGTTTTCATGGCAACGTCAGAGTTGTTTACCACTGGGATCAACTTATGAAGCTTTAAAATCAAGAAAATCAGCTAAGTAACCCACAAAATCCCAAAAGATTTGTAGAAGGAGCAAATAGGATACAGGGAAGGAGAGAGGAAGATTCAATGATGGAGATTTAAAATATTTTTTCTAACCATTCAGTTTGGTAAAGTGTGATCACTGGCTAACAAAATGACAAGTTCAAAGTGGTAATAAGATCTCCAAAAGTATACAGGGAATGCAGTATTATGTGTGTCACCATGACATGGCTGTATGGTCTCTATGTCTACACTGATTTTAAGTGTGTGAGACCTCCATAAGAAAGTCAATGCAAAGCTACAGAGAGATATAATTGCAGAGTCTTTGGTCTCATCCTGGACCAGTGACATCACCGTAAAGGGGAAAATCTGTATGAGGACCATCTGTTAGCTGTGAGTTTTCCACCTTATTATTGATCTGTTATTCCGGTGTCATACCCAGTACAGCAGATGCAGTCTATAACATCATCAGCTCAGTTGTTGCTAGGCTACAAACACAGGATCTAACACATTCATTGCAAGCTCACTCCAGTACCTAAAGAATCCCAACTATATAAACCAAATGATTACAGACCAGTTGCCCTTAAAGTCCCAAGCAAGTGAACACCTTTACGGAGTCAGTTTACTTACTATAACAGCCTATGCATCAAAGGACACTCTCATCTGGACCGATAAGCCAACACTTTGAGGACAATCTTTTTGATTTCTCAAGCGCTTTTAATACAATTCAGCTGCTCCCAATATTCGAGGACCTCCATAAATTCCTGTTGGATGCAACCGCTTGGATTTATGACACCGTAACTGTTATGATAGTTGGCACCAGCTTTGTGAGTAAACCGAATGGTGAGGTCGGTTTTTGTTTCAGTTGGCGTTCCTAGGACAAGCCGCACTGAGCTGCTGTGCCTAGTCATTCAATTCCAGCGCCGGCCCGCTCGAGTAGTTTCGGTCAAGTTTATTTTTATTGTCTTTTCTTTATTTTCTTAAAAGTGAGGTATTCCATTCCATTAGACAAAAACAGAGCTGGCCCTTCGGGTATCCCGTCACACACACTCATCAGAATTGGGAAGGATATAATTCCTTACTCCAGCTGAAAATCATTCCCAGTTACCCAGGATACATAATGCTGCTTCTACCAGCAACCCCACGCATTGTCCGCTCACAATCTAACACTAACAATCAGTGCACGACTAGCGAGACTTGAAAGCTGTGTGTCTCAGTCACATAGGGGCAGCGCAAGAGACTGTTCTCTCAGCATTTCTCTTCTCAATGTATACCTAACACTTCCAATACAACTCTGAGTCCTGCAGTCTCAGGACTCTGAGGAGGTTATATCAGTAAAGGACACAAAGCTGAGTAGAGAGAACTGATCGGTTTGTGAGGTGGAGCAAAACAATCCACTAATCTTTGTATAAAAATCATTCTATATGTTCATTTTATATTTTATTCTTTCAATAAATTCACACAATAGGGGCGAGAGGAGCTGGGAGCAAGCCATAGTAAGCTGTTCCCAGTTACGAGTAAAAGATCTCACAGCAAAAAATGAGTAGTATGGCAAAACAACAGTACGGTGCATGTTGCAAAATGAATAATATCAGAAATGTGCATAGGATAGACCATGAAATTGCAAAATATAGCAAAAATACTTTGTTTCAAGATAAGCAAATATTTTAATCTGTTCACATTTTCTTTGTTTGGGTTTTAAATACAATACTAGTCTATAAAACTAGCAAGTCATTGCATTTCACATAGAATTTTGTGTAGGTTTCTTTCTGTGTGTAGCTTACCATCTCCAGATCCAGCACCCGATCCTGGAAGGATACATATAAATATGTTAAAATAGAAATAAACCACAAAGCTTCCAGTCTTCTTTTATTTATCTGAAACAGTTCAGATAAAAGTCCAAAATACTGGGTTTGCAGTTAAGACTTATAGAAAACCTGAGAAAAAGAGCCGAATCGGTGTTCCAACATTACATGGAAGCGAGACGCAGCGGCTTTGGAGAATCTGTAACCCACAACGGACTTCTTATCACATGCACACAAAGACGAAATGCCCTCAGCGCTCATCCTGGTCCTGACTGATGTTCCCACTCTAACGATGCATAAGTTATTCTATGCTTCTTATCTGCCACTCAAACGCACACCTGCTCTTCCCTTGTGCAGCCTGCCTCCTCCCTCATGCCGTTAACGTGTTGATGATTCCCTTTCGCGATCAGTTCATCCTCAACTCTATCCAACTACTCTCTGTCCATCACTATCAGTCTTCCCTCTTTATGCAAATTTTCTTCTTCTCATTCTCCATGATTAAAAGCTTCACTGCATCCCAGATGGGTCACAGAGTGACAGGTGCCATTATGCAGCCAGAGATGGAAAACTCCCTATCCAACACACATACATATTGTGTAAAGACTGGTTTCTTTCCAGAGTCTTTAGTGTGTTTACATGCTCATATCTGCTTTTTCTGTTTAATGGTGAGTTAAGGGCCAGTGAAGCACTGGGAACCAGTCCACTACAGAGTACGTGAGTGGGTGGTCTGGTAAATGTACCAGCTTGGACCATACAGACAAGGCCTTTAGTGGCTTTTACACTCCAAGGCTTTGTGTTTGCAGTAATTAGCTGCTTGTCCAAGCAAGGCTGTAAGGAGTCTGTCAGCTCACAGCTGTGCAGTAATTCTGGAGATGAAACATCACAGATCTGTAATTTCCCTCAGCCTGGCTGCTACTCTAAATCAAGCCATCGGATGTGCAAAACTAAGAAAAGGATTGGAGTGAAATGTGGTGAATATAGGCAACAGTTTACAGAATAAAATAGAGTGAGAAAGATATGAAAAATCTGTGAAGAGTTTGGGCGAATACAAACTGTACAGATCAATATAGATAAATGATGCACACCTGAAGGCTTCTCATTTCTTCCTCTTTCCGACGACTCCTTTCTAACAGCTCTGAAATGAGACCTTTGCATTAGAAAAGAAATGTTAAGTGTTTTCACCTCCGTTTTAGCTCTAAAAATAAAAAAAAAACATTTCGTAACACAGCCCTTTCCTACCCAAAAGACATGCTCCTCCTTTACATCTCACCCTGTACTTTCTATTCAAATAAAGCCAAACACTGAACCAGTGAGGATACAGCCTTTTCTGGGTCCACCCCCACCCTTTGGAGCACTTTTGGAGATGCACCCAAGACACAACAGATTTAACTACCTTCAAATCCCAAATGAAAACGGTATTGTTGCTTTTTAATGTCTTGGAATTCCTGAAAAGCACTGTATACATTGCTCAGAGCCCACATTTGTGGGCATCAGTATTTTTGGAAGTGCGAATACACACATCTGGAAATGCTGAAAGACATTTACTGGTTTTAGAGCAGCATCTGAACCCACCAAAACTGCTTATCTTTAATGTAACACTTTGCATATTTCAGCAAGACACTGTTAAACCGACTGCATCAGTCACAACAGCATGCATTCATGCCCTAGTAATCTGCGTGCTGGACTGGCCTTCATTCAGTTCAGACCTTTCACTCAAAGAAAAAAAAATCTTGCACATAATAAAAATGCAAAATACAACAAATACTTTTGAGCGACTAGAATCAAGTCATACAAGACTGGGAAAACAGGCATGCTGCTTTTAACACCACTCTGCTGATTTTGTCTTTTTTAACAGCCTTACTAGGATTTTTAAAATTCTTTTTAATGGTTGGAGGAGACAATTCAATTCTAAATTGTGTTCCTATTTTCTAAATATATTGAAGCTGACCAGTAAAAATATAAAACAGATTTTTTGGGAAATATGCACCTTGTAAATGAGTGGATTTAAAGTTAAAAAATGTAATGTTTCATAATTCACAAATAAAACATTCTGATATAT
>JBAMHX010000025.1:4823785-4844975 GCA_037177515.1 Pseudomugil tenellus | reverse complement strand
TATATATAAAAAATAAGAAAAAGGTATTTTTTGGATTGCTGAAAGAAGAGGAGGTATAATGCAGAAGTAAACAGAATATTTTGCTTTACTTAAATGATCCAAGAAAACAGTGTTAAAGAATTTTATCTTAAACAAATTCCTTTATAATTTCTGGATTATTTACATTTGGTGAAGTAGAAAACTTGAACATTAATATAATGTAATATTGCTGAATACAGACTAAAAGCCAACAACAGTCTGCAAACATTTTTCTGATTTCGCTCTTTTATATGAAACAAAGACCATCACGTGACATGCTTAAAAACTCAACTTCCAGTTTTTCTTTATTTTTTGATGACGACTGAATCTCCACCTCTCCAAACTCTCACAGGACACACAACTCTACGGGAATCAACTTTAAAAACCAGAAGATAATAGGAAGAGTTGTCTACAGTTTATCTTTGCTGACTCGCACTCAGTCTCATCTCACCTGAAAGCTGCAGTTGCTTCTGTTATACCACAACCTCCTGTTATCTACACAAGCAGGGTGGAGGCCAACAGAGAGCACTGCACAGGGTGTGGAAGAAAATAAACTCCTGCTAGACACAAATAATTCACTGATGGAAAGGCAGCGTGGCTTTGCACAGAATTGGCTGTAAGAGCTAATCTGTGGAAGAAAAAAAAAGTACATTTTTAGAGCGTTATAGCCTGGTTTCCAATTTCTGTTCACTAATTCAATTTGCTGCCCTGCTCAGATGATCATATTGCCCCACATGCATGAAAAGGTCATGTAACAAGTGGATGGTCTAACAGAAGGAAAAAACACAGATGGAGAAAACACATTAATACGATGGCAGGTGGGAAGCAGAATTGACACATTCATTATATGCAGGTCTAATTACCACACACTCCATATCAGTGCTTTTGTCTGCAGTTAAGATTGACAAGCTAACTTCTTTCCAAAAAAAAAGGTGACTGGATAAAATGGATTAGCCGGATCAGTTTTGTTGGCCTATGTACAAACTCCATTTTTTCCAAACACTTTTAGGAGTTTTGTGTTCATTCTCACTGAATACAAGATTTCTGCTTGACAGTCTGTGATTGATGCCTGATGCTCCTCCTGATAATGTGTCATATATTTTATGTCGGTGGAAGATCTGGACTGCAAACTATCTGGCTTTGTCCTGTTAAAATAATCATGAAGCTTCTGGGAGAAGATGTGGCAGCATGTCTGTCCAAAATTTAAATATAAGCGTCTGCATTAATGATTACACATATGCCCCTTATCTGTGCTATGAATGCTGATTGTTTTTCTATATCATCATAAATCTAATTTGTGAATCTTTTTGGATGTGTTTGATAATTGGCAGTTAGGAGATCTCCTTTCCTGAGAACATATACTATATATGCACAGCCATATATACCTCATCTAAGATGAGCTAGTACAGTAACATTTCTGTAGAGCCGATGTGTGGTCTCTTTGGATTCGGTAGCAGAATGTTTTGATGGAAAATAGCTTTGCCAGGTACGTCTGAGCTTATGTGACAATATCGATCATGTAGGCATGATGGTTTTCCATCCTTTTCCAAAAAGGTTCTTTACAATCTTGCATTCACTCCACCCCTTTATTTAAAGAAATTGTGTGCCAAGATCCATCTTTGTTTGCAAAAACTAAGCCTTTGGTGAATGCTACTTTTATATCCAATCTTCACACCCTCACCAGTTAATCTGCTGATTGTTGAATCTTCCGCAACAGCATTACTTGGATTTTCTTTATTTCTTTGAGTCTCCTCCAACCTTTTGTGAGTTTTATGAGGCATTCAATTCTAGATTGTGCTCCTATTTTTTAATTATGTTGAATTTGATCAGTAAAAATACAGACAATATGTTTGCCTGGTAAATGAGTGGATTTCAAATATAAAAAAATGCATGTGGAAAAAAATGTTTGTTGCCATGCAACAGCAGAAAGAAATATTTTGGGAGGAATGTGCATGAGCAGGTTTTCATCATGTGGAAATTTAGTGGGAACATGTCAAAGCTAAGTGATAAGTCACTGTGCCATAATGTAAACACACATTCATATGGTAAGCCAACCACAAATGTGTTACAGAGCACCTGTTGAGCTAGTGTTAACTGAGAACATAGGTTTTATGGGTGGAAACAGCATGTGTGCAAATACAAGCTGAGAAATAATGGTGGGGAAACAGTAATATAAATAGGTAACAGCATATGGAGTGATGTTTAGCCATGTGCTGTGTGTTGGTTACAGATTAGCAGGTATTGTCTTGGGTGTTTAGCTATTTGGTTTGAAAACACACCGGTCTGCAGATCATTCAGATCAGAGAACAAAATACATGTTGGCAATATTCTGCATGTAAGGAGCCTTGTTGCAAAATGGCGGTTATTTTCTGTGTATGATCAGCAGAAACCTTGATTCTGTAGTTATTTCAAGTAAATTTCAGATTTAAATAGCTTTAAAAAACGTTTTGTAGCCTATGATAATTTGACAATTAAATTCCTAAGATCCAAAGTAGCGATACTGCCCCAAGCAGCATAACTGAATGAAACTATTAGGAGTTTACAATAAAAAGTAAAGTTTGAGACACCCTACTGAGCTGATGAGGATGCTCTCACAGTGATACAGAACAAATCGCAGAGTAAGCACGCAACATGTCTGAACACCTTGTCACTATCAATTATGTACTTTCTCAGCTATTTCCAAATCCGCTATCAATATGCAAAAGAAATTCTTTTAAGGCTGAAAAGAAAGTAAATTTCCTCCCAACATAAACTGGTTCATATTCAACATTTTGCTCAGTTACTGTATGCCTATAGCTCCAACCAATTCCAAGCCATACAGGACTTAAACTTTAAAGCCATTAGGGTGTTTTCTCAAGCATTTGGTATTGTACAGAGAACGGCCCATGTGCAGTTTAAAAAAGCTACTTATTTCCTCAAGCGTACATTAAAACAAACAGCTATTATTTTTACTGATAAGAGGAGAGAGGAGAAGCTAACAAAACATGACAAGGATATTTTTATAGAATATCTGAGGAGCCTGTGTAGTTTCATTAAGACTTGGCTATGCCATATCCGCCCTCTTTTTCACGGTTATCAACTAGAGGATTTAATGTCTTGTGTCAGTTTTTTTTAAGTTATTTGTCTCAGATCATCATGTGACTTGTGGCAGAATAAATTGAAAAGAAACACAGTGTGAGAGAATACGGATGAAAGTATTTTACAAAAAGTAAAAATAAAACCTACCTTTTTTTTCAGAGTCGAGGGAGTTCAGTAGTTTCTCCTGTTGGTCCAGTCTTTGTAGCAGAGTCGCCTGTTCCAAGTCCTGGCTCTGCCTGAGGGCATTTAACTGACCCCTGGTGCGTTGATGTTGCTTCCTCAGGCGCTGTTCTCTTGTGTCGCGCTCCCGAACTTCCTCACACAGCCAGCGCAGCTTGGTCTGGTTGGTTCAGTAAATACACACAAGATTGTAGACAAGTTTAGTGAAAACTTAAAGAGTTCAGTCTGAAGTATGCTAAAGACAACTTGGAGAGGGAGTATTCATACTGGAAGCATTCTTTTAGTCAGATGAGACAAAACTAGAGCTTTTTGGAAATAGGAAGATTGTTTAAGTTTGGAGAAAGAAGTGGGAGACATATGACCTGAAGAACACCGTGGCCAACGTGAAAACACAGTGAAGTCAGTGCAGAACCCTTTATGGGGACTGGGATCCTGCTTTGGCCAGATAAGAATGAACAGCAGGTTCTGAGATTATTGTTCTTTAATATCTGTTTTTTTTACTTTTTACTAGCTGGAAACCAGTACATTCTCTTAGCAGAGAAAGGAATGGTGTTAGGGTTAGATAACGTGACAGATGTTTTGTTGAACTGTCTTTGAAATGTCTGAGCCTCTGTATTAGTGCACAGCAGGTCTGCTTATATTTATTTAACATGCCTCAGTTTTTCAGTGCTTTATAAGCTCGTGCCCAAATTTAATGCGATAATGGCACATCTAGTAGATTTTCTATCATCTCAACTGAAGAAATTTAGACATCTTAGTTTTAAGCCTCAGTTTACATGAACTGTATTATAAAGAAGGAAAATTCAGTTTTCATAAATTTTTGTTCTTTTGTTAGATATAAGACATCTAATGAAATAAAGTGATACATATAAACTGGGTTTTGTCAGTCTACCTACGGGACGACAAGAGCGGAAAGCAGTGACTGAGAAAACCAGTTGTAGTAAGCTGTAATGGTCAGAACTTTAGCAGGTGTGGGGCTGAAAAAGTATCCTACAACAGTGCATCTAGCAATGTAAATATCATCAAGTTAAAAGAAAAAAATGAAGACAGACATGTGAACATTAAGAAGAAAATCGATAGCAGCCAGCACTAAAACTGGGTCTGAGTTGTTACAATAATTTTAATTATTTTGTTTTGTAGTTTTTGTTAAATAAACTATTGTAAGCATTTAGAAAAAAACTCTTTGCTTAGGAAGCAGGTAGGAGAAATTTTTAAGACATTTCTTTAGTAAGCCATTAACTTTGTCCTTAACTGCACGTGACTGTTAAATAACAAGACCAGACTTTGTGGTCAGGCTAAAGTAAATTAATGTCAGTGAATATATTAAGTTAGTGACAGACAAGATTTCCGCTGAAGTTTTGAATAACACAGATATTTTGGTATGAAAATGATCTCAGGCTTAGGACATTAAAAACAATGTGCAAAAAACTGCAACTGCTTGTGTTTTTCAAACAGTCCACTCAGTTTGTGCCACTTTTCGCAGCATACTATTGTTAACTGCATGTTTACATAACAGACTGCAAAATAAACCAGCTAAATCTTATTCCACTAAGCTAAAATCTAACAATGTAGCTTATCAATTTCTCCGGTGTATATTCTTGTGAACGCATAATACAATAAAAAGTTTGACAGGAGACATTCATTATGATGATATACATGGTGGATTTTAATGCACCATCATGTATCAATGCCACAGACATAATTATATTTCTGCTGTAAGATTACAATATTAAACAGGAACTGATTTGTCTTGGGAGAAAAAAAGCTTAAGAGTTCAATTTTAGCAGAAAAAAAGTGATAGGAGTGCAACATGAATCAAAACTATATCTTATAAGTAAATAGGTTTAAAAAGAAGTTCAGACAGAAACATTATTTTAACAATGACACTTAAATATTTGTTGCATGGGATTTGCATTACCAAACAACAAGTGATTAACAAGCTCAAACTATGAAGCGGCAATACCACGAGGTCAGCGACCATAATAGATGGCGAAGCTAGCGTGGAACTAGACATCACGACAGTAAACGAGCCGTCCTCAACACCAGGTAAATTATATTCTGATCTAATATGTCTTGTTGTTGTCATTGTTGTCACTGTTTCCAGGATGACAGTCTTACACGGACATTTACCGGCTATGTCTGAACGCAATTTACCGTGTAAAGTTCAGCAATGTTGCATGCCTGAATAAGCATGTCCGGGTAAAGTGTAGGTGGTAAATGTCCGAACATTACCCGTACCATGTCTAAAAAGGGCTATGTCTGCGCTTCAAATAAAGACAAACATTCTCCCACACCTCGTTATAATTCACAATAATTTACATAATCATCTAAATTAATGGTTAATAATTAAAAAGCAATCCTCAAAATACAGACCACTGCAGCCAGCGCTGAAGTTTGGTCAGCAGCATTGGCATGTTATCTACATTACAAATTTAACCATCATGTTTATCCAAAGCGACTTGGAAGATAAGACAACACAGCGGACTACATAGTGGGTTTGGTCAAAGATTTTAACTAAGATTTTACTCTCTGGATACCAATCCATTTTTTGTCACACAGCACCAGAAGGTCAGCAGGTCAAGTTGTACATGATGAAAAAATAGATCATATGTGTCGTTTACATTTAAACAACTTTTAGAAAACAAAATATTGACTCATGGAGTGTGAAACAGTGAAGCAGTTGATTTGAGATTATCATATAGTTTTTAGTCTAGTGCTAATTAATATTGCATTATTATTAGATGTGGATTAATTAATATGTAGAAAAAACACATCACATAATGTGAATACCTTTGTCTCAGCAAGCCAGCAGTGTGGATCTCTCACTAATCCAGGTCTCTGGGAGATTGCCTGTTAGAGAAGAGAGGTAAATGCAAATGTGAGCTGTGGTGCCATTTTTTGCATCCATTACACCATTCTGTTCCTACGACAAAGCTACAATAAAATAAAATCTGTACATTATAAACACAAGTTGTCTAAAAAAAAGAAGTGCAAAAAGAAATTAAGAAATGTGGAAGGAGAAACTGCAGGATGTAAATAAGGGGGAAAAAAGAATTACATCATAGATGCACAAAGAATAAGTTGGAAATCAAGAGAAAATGGCTTCTTGTCAAAACCCTTGCCGTTAGCGACAAACAGCTTCAGCCAACTTAAATTGGCACAAGTGTTAACCAGCATATGACATTACACAGTCAGGTGTATGCACACCTTTAAGTAGAGGTTGTGTGTGTGTCATAAAAATGAGCTCAGGGACTGCGCTCCGACCTTCCAGACAAGCTTGTCAGCATCAGCAATGCAAGCCGCCTGCCAGCTCTTAATGACTGCTGACCAACAACACACACACACACGTACTACGAGAAGTTTGGTGCACAGCTAAGCACAGCTGCAAAACTATGTGGTACTCATTTGAGAGTAAACGCATCCAGAACTTGAAGGGCCTGAGGCTTTTTCTTCTTTTCAGAACATCATTTCAGCTGCTGTGGGTGTTCCTCATTTCCACCGAGGTTTAAGGTAGCAGTCAGGTCAGGAAAGGGAAGTCGAAGTGTGAATGCCAGGTATATCAAGAAGTGTGCTTCATCCGTACTGATAAAGAACCTGTTCATGCTACACATTTCTGTGACTATTTCATTTGTTCCTGGTGTAAAACATCAAAAATGGAAGGAAAAAGTTTAATCCCTAGGTACGTTTCAGCTGAAGCTACAGATCTCAGTGGGATGTGGGGACTTTTATCTGCATCCTCCAGTGTAATTTCTATGGAATCAATGGGCAATCCCATTCTTCATATTGATGTGGAAATATTGTGTTGTTTCCAAACACTCAACCTGTGGCAATTAAGTTCACTTTCACACCAGGCTTTTTGATATAAGTCCTTGTCCATTTGTTTCATTTGGAGTATTTCGTAGGGTTACATGATGTTTCTAAATTCATAATCATTAACTCCGAATTAATTTATTCTTGAAGTTTACATGAAAATATTCATTCTAAATTAAGATTTACATGGCGACACGCTTATTCGCCTTCCCTTAATTCCAACATGACAACGGAGGTGACACACTAACACATACTGGAAATACACAAATCGCTTCCTGCTTCTCGCGTTATCGGCTACATGGAAAATGGCATTAAAAAATTGTTTTTGTTTCAGTATTGATTATATTTTAAAGTACTAGCTTGACAAAAGTGTAATATATCCTTTTTTGAACAGCTGAGGATAAGACTAAAAATATTCGGGACTTAATTTACCGGACGGAGGCAGAAGACTGGCCACGTGTGTCATTGCGGTGGGAAAAGCTAACGAGCTAATTAACTCAGAACGGAACTGGCAGAGGAATTCATTAATTTGACTTTAAACAATGAATAAACCAGCCACATTATTCAGAACTAAGTTTAATCTAAAAAAATATTTCTGCTTTAAACAGATGAAAAACAATCATGTTGTTTGGAATTAGCTGTTGACGTGGTTGTTTATAATCCGTTTAAACCGGAATGAACTTTTATTTGGAATTAATACTGTCATGTATTGTGACTGCACAAACAAAAAAGAGAAATAGCTCACAATCAGTAGTTTTGGACCAATCCAGTCACTTCATGGACTTTAAAAGGAAACAAGCAATCGTGGCAGCTGTGTCTTTCTGTGACTGAGTTTGCCCTGGGATTGTTAGCGCTGGTTTGCATGATATTGGAAAGACTTTTGAGAATTTGGCTGTGTATGTAAAATCGTAGATTACCCTTAGTGGTTTGAATTATTTAGTTTCCCTTTTTTTGATGCACGAATGTGCTTTTGACTTTAATTTAATTGAGGAGAGAAACTCTCATTTGTGTTTGTTGGTTTTGCTTAGAATTTCTTCTGTTGTTAAATTTAGAGAGTATTTTGTGTTTTGTATATAGTTGTAAATAGTACTTAGTAATTGTAAAAGTTAATTTGTAAATAACCTCGTTGAGGTCTCTTTATTTTGTAACTTTATTACCGGTGTAGTTTTTGTTGTGTTTTGTGTACCTTTAGTTTTGTTTGGGGATTGTTATTTTAACTGGGACATTTTTTGTTAAATTTTATTGTTATATCAAGTTTGTTTCCATTTTAATTTCGTATTGACTCCTTTCTCCCTTAACTTTAAAATAGGGGTCGTAACAGTAGTGAAAGATTTAAGTAAATGATTTAAGTTCTAATAGAAATCTGTTCTATCCACACCACTAGAATACGATCAGATTAAATCTCGAGACTATCCTGATGTGAATGCACCCTAAATACAAAAAGACAAAGAAGCAAAATAAGTTTTTTTTTCTTATTTTGGAATGTGGGGTTGGATCAGGACTGTTGGCAGGTCCAGGCAATGATTGTTGGGATAGGCTGCAGATATCTGAAACCCTTCATTGGAAAAAGCAGTACGGATAATGGATAGGTTGCAATAGAGCACATCGCAAAAATGCTCTATTGGATTAAGATGCGGTAACTGTGGAGACCATAGGAGTAAAGTTAATTAATTTACACATTCAAGACAGGCCCAATACATTTTAACAAATACAAACAAAGAAACAAAAAATATTCAATCATCTTTTCCAATTACACCCTTGTGAAAAGACATGATAAACTTGAAAAATAACAGAATTTTCCTGACCCTGTCTGTCCCAAGCAGACAATACTCTCACCACAATGACAACACTTTTTCTTGTCACTCAAATCCGGAAACATAAGTCTCCCAAGTTGTTCCTGTGGCAGCTCTGAGTTTTGAGTCATTTTACTATAAAGAAGGTCTCTGTCACAGAGAGTGTATAGTCGTATGTCAGGCCATGTGACCATGTAGGAGGATGAAAACATGTCTGAGCTTCCCGCTCAGTCTTCTAACTCTTTTTGAACCATCAAAGGCTGTTTGGCGCAGCGGCAGACAAAAAAGAGGCGAAACTGTTGAAAAACCTAACAAGTAGGCAGGTAGTTCAAAGTGTTGTGTGTGGGCTTGAACGGAAAGAAATGCCACTATTTTCTAAGAAGAACTGTGGAGGAATCTAAGTGTGTGTCACTGCTAATTTGAATATGTGACAGCCCAATTTATGTCTGCTTCAGGATGTGAGGAAATGTGTGATAGTGTGTTCGGAGACTGGATGTTACAAGTCCAACTGAGAAATTGAAAAAGATTATAAGTTTTCAGACTGGTAGTTTTCAAACGTTTTACTCCGCATACAACCTACATCAGGTTCTCTGAACTTCATGACAGACAATTAATATAGTAAAATACACACAACACACACATTTCCATCAGTCATAATTCAGACAAAAATATATATTATTTATTATTGAGTTGTGGCGGCAAGGATTTTAAAAGTTATTTATTATCAGAACTGGAATTTAACCAATTAATGTCACCTCCCGCATAGTGGGCGCAGCCAACTATGGTGCAGTTCTACCTCAGAGAGTCCAGAAGTGGAAAAACATTCAGGACAAGCGAGGCAGATCAGAGCGTCCCAACAATCCTTCCAGCGGGGAATTTTCAAGGCTGTAGAGGGAGCCAGATTAGATAATAGCACTCTGTTTGGGTCGTTGTTTACCAACCCCGAGTCTGTTAGCTGATCTCTTAGAATCCAAAACAACCAAATGATGGTCAATTTCCAGTATCCAAGACAGCAGCTCTCCATTGTTGGTACACCCTGGACAAGATCAAAAACCCCAACCAGTCTGCCCAGTGGCATCCAGCTTGCGATTCAGCTTGTAAAAGAGAATACACATAGACAGACAGTGCAAAGGATCACAGGGACGGGAGGAAAGAAATAAGCATCTGCCTCACTCAGAAGCTGGAAGAAGAGAAGTGTTGGCACTTCTGCATAGACTTCACTTGTTTCCCACTATTATAAAAAACAGCCCCTCTCCCCGTTATCCAACCCTTTCGCAATCTTACAATCAACATCTGGAACGAGTCATTAAGGTTGTTTTGACATTTGGAATTCCTCCTCTGGCCAACATGTCCCATAGGTTGCTGGGCTTACGAATTAATCACTTTTCCAATATTCTATCACACACAACCTGGATTTTAATCAGCTTTTTATCAAAGCTGTTTTGCACAAAATACTTCCATATGCTAAAAATTTAAAGTGGACCCACGTGTGACCACACAAGACAGACAGGATAGATGATCAAATGTTTTTTTTTTTTTGTAGAAATTTTAACTTTAGCACTTTTCTTCTTTACCAGTCAGACAAGAGAAGAACACGACATGCTGGAGGCGGGAGATGCTTGGTTGCATAATCTTACATTGTGGGTGATTTTAATCTGACATAAAACTAGGTTTTTAAAAGATTTGTAAAAACCTCTTTGAAAGAATGAATAAATAAATAAAATGCTGTCCCCACTTTGCTACTCCCTATGAAACAAGCAAATCTGTCGCTGATTGTGGCACAATTAGGACAACGCACAGTAGGTGTGCTTCTTATCTGAACAGGGTAATTTATTTTATTAAAAATAATTATTTTGGTGTCTATTGATTCCAAACGAACCTCTCCATGCAGAATACTCTAGAACTGAAGCTGTGCATAAAGCAGTGTTTGGGCCACCCTAACACAATGCACACAAACAGAAGCATATGGAGGGAGCGCAGAAGTACATGAAGAATCATTTTAATGCACTTTTATTAACTGATTAATGTTGTGCTACATGGGATGTTTCAGATGGATGGAAGGCTGGTTGATGGCCACCATGTTCAAGACATCAGTCAGGTGGTGCTGTCCTGCAGCCCGATGATTTGAACATTGACCGGACCATGAGTTTCTTTTCGAAGAAGTTTATTGATTATCAGTTAATTTATTTGACAGAATTATTCGACTGTGGAGAAAGAAACTTTGGCCTTGGTTTGGTCTCCGAAACATTTTGAAGTCTATGTGGGGTCTGGGATCGTGCCCATGCTTGTGTATATGGATCACAACCCGCTAGCCTTTCTGAATTCCATCAAATGCTCAAATCGGAGATTGTTGAGAAGGTCCCTGGCGTCGCAGTGATACTGGTTGGACATTCGATATATCAAGGGGTTAGACAACATAGTTGTGAATGCGTTGTCACATGCCCACCTTGGATGTTAGAATATGGACCAATTTTTTGTTTTTTTTGTTTGTTTGTTTTGTGTCCCTGCATTGGGCCTCTAATTTATGGCGGGGAGTGTGATGGCCTTCCGTCCTATGTTTAACACATGTTCTTTCTTTCAGAGGTTGTGGGTGGAGCCATATCCTGATGAGGGGCACCTGATGTCTACTTGTATATCTGTCCTCATTTGGTGCAAACAAGGACAGAGGAAGGAGAAGTGGCTCCTCAAGACAGATAATGTATTGAATAAAATCTGGCCTGTTTTTGTCAACACTTGCCTGGTTTTGGTTGTTCTTGTCGCTAATTGTGAGCTGGGTCGTGACAATTGGGATGGTCAGCTGATGGTCCTTACTGACCATTTCTGCCCTTGTATAAAACAGAGAACAATGACTGGTGCAGTACAGACAATTTACCATTCCACATTGCAAAAACTATCATTACTACTTAAATATCATTGGCTGCTATGCATACAAAGAAAGAAACTTTGAGGATTTTTTTTAAAGGGTGCAAAACTATTTGGTCTGATTTAAATGAACTCAGATCCGCTCCCAACATGTTTTGTGGTAACGTGTTTTGCTTGGAGTAGTATGAATGCCCATTCACCAAAGATGAAAACTCTGGTGCAAACCAGGGGTCTTGGTTTTACTTGAAAGTGAACCCTGGTGCAAACGCACCATGCAGTAAACTCAAGAGAGTAGGACGCATCGTACTAACATTTTGGACACCTCTCTTCCCCTCTTGCTGCTCATATTGGAGATTGCTAAAGTAAAATCAGATAACTCCCAAAAATGAATACATTTATAGTTATTGTTGCGTTAAGAGAACTGTTTTCGGCACTGGCCAATCAGCCAGATTTACTTTTTTTTTTCTTCCAGTGGTCATTAAATTTTGCCTTTAGAAAGCAAACAAGATCTGGGAAATTACTCCAGTAGTACCATCATTACCATACATGTTCAGCTTTTATCCCCAAGTTATATAATATTTGTAACTCTTAAAAAAAAAAATTGAAGAATTACATTTCACTTAAATTAACAAAAATAACACTTGCCTAATCATTTAATGCATGCTAATGGTAATGCTTTTTTTTTTTTTTTTTTTTTTTAAGATTTGGGTGTTGATTTGACTTTAAAGTCTGTATTCATGCAGCCATGTCCAGAACCTAAATCTGTGGGACTGGGTTCAGATTTAAAACACCCGCCTTGTAAAAACCATCTACAGTTAACGCGTAATTTCACCAAGATCAGATTTACAACACATTAAATTCTATGTTACGTTTATAAACGACATCCCACACGGTTTCTCCAAAAACTTTGTTGTAATTTTGTATTTTAACTTGTATACAAGTTGCACATTTAAAGAGAACATAGGGGAGAGGATTGGGGCGTATTACGGGGGAGCTGACACCATAAAACCCTGCTAAGTGTTAATGATCCCCCTCATTAACCCTATCGCTGGTGAAAATGACTTCTTTTCAAAATGGCAGAATACAGATGAGGTAAGGTGTTGGCTCGCATGTCTGACTGCATCACCACCGAACCAGAAGGAGAAATCTATAGGAGCGGATAAGAGCAGGCTGGGTTAATTAGCTCAGAGCAGTAGAGGAAAACTTAACTTTAAGCATGTAGGGAGAGAGAGAGGGATTGGGGGGGGGGGGGGCTGTTAGTGTGTGTAATGTCTAAGAAAGTACCATAGATGCTTCCAGAGGGCAAGAGTTGCTTGGCATTTGTGTTTGGTTGTGACAGTATTGAAACTTCGCAGCATGAGAGGAGAGGACGTGTTTCTGTTTTACATAAACATGAACAATACAAAAAGTGAGACAGCAAGTCTTCTTTTACAGACTTCAACAATCCAGTTAAGTAAATAACACCAAAAAAGAGCCAGTGCAGAACAAGCTGTTTGGTACAGGACAATAAGATAGAGTCTTCATGGAAAACACCCATATACGCTTTTTTGTTTTTAATTCTGTTCTGGGATGAATAAAGTATTTTTCATTTCATTCATATACTCAGCTCTGCTACTAATCCCAAAATTACTTTTTATTTTAAATTCTAGTAGATAAATAGCAAAGAAATGTTAAAAAGTAAATAAAATCAATTTCTTTATTTTTGTCCCAAGTTTAATAATAAATAAATCAACCAAAACAAAAAGATAAAAAAAATAAGTTAAATAAAAGACAAAAATGGTGTAGGCTAAAGGCTTTGCATATTTCACCTCCACGTTATTTTTTAAATCTATCTTTCAAGTTAATACAATAATAAACAAATACATATTGACCATAAATAGCATTTTTTTAATCCAACATTTCAAGCAAACTTTATTTAATACCACAGAGCTGTTTTCAATGATCCTTTGTTTCAACAATTGTTTGAACATGTTGTGTGTTTGACATTCTTTTATTTGCGTTTCTAATCTGTTTCACAGAATATAAGCTGTAACACAATTTTCTTGAATATTTGTTCTCCTTTTATTTTTGTCAACATGCAGCTCCCCCACAACTCATGCTCATATTCACTGGTCTGAAACAACCCCTGGATACAGTCTGACAACATGCTGCATGCTTTGTACATCTCTACAAGCTTTAAAAATGTTACACTGTGTACTCTATTTAAAAAAACAAACACTTAAATATTTAATACAAATGTCAGGTGTACTAATGGAGTTGCATAAGCACAAAAATGTCAATTTCAACATAAATGTTAGGATCAGTGAAGCTACTGTCAGATAAAGGTCCTAAGTTAAACAGTCACCGTTCCATGTTAAGATATCTACAAAACCGTACTTATCCGGGGTTGCGGGGGCCGCAGCCTAAGGAGGGAAGCCCAGACTTCCCCCTCCCCAGCCACATCTGCCAGCTCATCCAAGAACACCCTGATGTCAAGTGCACATATGGACACTCTTATGCCTGAACATGGTGTTCGTTATGGACAATCCGTGACGAGCACAGAAGTCCAAAAACAGAACACCACTCTGGTTCAGATCGGGGGGGGCAATTTCGACCACCGCGGTGAACCCCAATGTACAGGCATCAAGCCAGGGGGCAAGCAGCATGCTCACAACCGCTCGGCGCCTCTCACCGAAAGCAACGCAAGAGTGGAACAAGGACACCACCCATTTCACACTGCACCCGACCCCAACAGTCCCACCCTCGGGTGGTGACACCACAGGAAGTGGGGCCCATGTATTTTTTTCAGGCTGGGCCCGACTGAGCCTCACGGGCAAAGGCCCGGCTACCAGACGCCCTTGTGCCCCACCCCCGGGCCTAGCTAAAGAGGGGTTCCCCGATGACCCTCGTCCGGGCAAGGGAAAGTTGTTCTCTCCTCTGCTCGTCATCATAGGAGTTTTCGAGCTGCGCTTAGTCTAGTCCCTCCTCTAGACATCTGTTTGCCATGGGAGACCCTACCAGGGGCATAAAGCCCCCGACAACATAAACGCTAGGATCTTCGAGACACATCAAACCTCTTAACCACAGTAAGGTGGCAGCTCAGGTAGAGACATCACTTTAGCTTTGAAAACATTCTTCTGTTAAAATCAGGATATCTTTGAATGGAAAAGTGTGAAAAAAAACAGTGTATTATAATTATTTTTTATTTTTGAAAAAACTACATTTATCATTTGGAGGTTTGTTCAGTCACATTAAAATGCTGTCGATGCTGTTAAATTATGCAGATCGGTCAAATTATGCTGACTGTCATTTGCACCATCTATTAAGGGAAATCAGAAAGAAATATTATTTGCATAATAATTTGGAGCAACTAAAAGTAATATGTCAATGTACCACCATTGCACGGCATCTGATTGGCTTCTAGCACAACTGGGAGGAACCTTGGGCTTACCTTTGACTCAGACTAATTTTTCTGCTACTTTTTAAGCAGACATCTTTTTTGGGGAATTCTGCCAAGAATCTGAATATTCCCTCTTAATGTGAAGCTTAAAAACACATTCGTGTTTTAGTCACATCAAGGTTTATGAATTTTAATACAATATTTAGGTGGTTCTCCAAAAACTTATTTTATAATCTTTACGTTTATCAAAAATCTCAGGAGCCAGAATACTGACCAGCACAGTCAAGTTTGCTCATATCTCCCCTTTTTTAGGCTCCGGTCAATGGAAAATGTAGAAATTGAAAAGAAAATCCTTCTCATTACCTGCAAAGCCTTAACGGTTTAGCCCCATCTTATATAAGGAACTCCCACGGTTCCCTGGGCACTGTGGGATTTCCAGAATTTTAGGGTCCAAAATGGGAAACAGAGGCTTTAGTTTGCAGTAACTTGTCTGTAGCCTGTTGTTTTTGTGCGCAGGGCACAGAAACTTCATCAGGTCTATTATTAAGACTTAAAACTAATCTATTTAAGAAGATTTTCTGGTAATAAATTGCTTTTTGTGTCTTTAGGTAACTTTTTTTAACTTTAAATTCTTCCTTTATATTATAATAGTATTATTCATAATTATAAATTTATTAGTATTGTTCACGTTAATGTTTTTTTCATGTGTGTTAAATATTGTGTTGTTGGTTTGTTTTGCTCTTACAAACCATCCGTTTTATTTGTCTCTATATTTCTTTTTTCTTTATTTATTTAAGCTGTTCAGTGTATTGTGTACAGTTCGCTTGAATTCATTTAATTCAAATGTACCATTATGGTAGTTATAATGACCCCCCATGCAGCTCAGGATCAGGGACTGCATCAAAGTCCAAAGATTCAGTGCAAACTGTTGGTTTTCCTGAACTCGGCTATTTATTATAAATTGGCTCGAACCGATGTGTCTGTAAACATGACATTGTTGTGAAGTAGCTCTATACAAATAAAGCTGAATTGAATAATGCTATAACTTCAGAATAGATAACTCTAGAGCCATTCAATATTTAATTAACGTCCTTGGGCACAAAGCCTTTCTATCTGTAACTTTATTTATGGTAATGAAAACTTATCTCACACTAATCTCTCTCTTTTTGTGACAATATCACAAAAAAGTCATAATTTATGATACCATTTTCATCAGGAAATATTTTAAGAGTTAACTAAAAATCAGTGTATCTGATACATGCTTACTTTCTTACTATCACTAAATCTTTCATTACGCCTGCAGTAGCTGAAAAGCTAAAGGCAAATACTTACTGCAACAAAATGAAAAAAAAAAACTTTTGGATGTTTTTGCACCATTAAAAAGTCAATAATATAAACAGAGGGAAGGAAAAGCAAACACGGATTAAATGAAAACATTGCATTTGACACAAAACACACCAAAACAAGCAGCAAAGGAAGATTTTTCAGGGCAAAGTGCATTAATTATATTATTATTATATTAATACGTATCTAAACTCAGGCATTAGAATAAAAATAAATCCACAAATTGGGACAAAATTGTTCCAGCTCTGACTATTTTCCCAAAAGGAGACAAATACATGTGTGGACATCGAATCCAATCAGGTTTCCTGCATTAATAACTATGTCATCATATTTTTTTCACTAGAAGCAACAATATGTGACAATCCAAAGGAACAAAGCAAAAGACTGAGTCTCTCAGATTTCACAAACTTTCCAAACACTAACACCCAGCTGAAGTCAACAGGAAACTAGTTTATCTTTTTTAACTTGAGTGTGGACAGCAAAGTGGGACAAACAAAGAAGGGGAGAGACATGGTGCTTCAGCCTCCACAGATAAAGCACAAACTCTTCCAGCTGCAGAGGAACTTCCAATAACAAAGAACTCATTAGCAAAGTAAAGACCAAATATTTTCCTTATGGTTTTGCGACCTGTCAGGGCTACATATTCAATTAATAATGGACCGAATCTGTTTTTTTTGCCTTGTTTGTCCTAAATGCCCCTTTAATTACACAAGTGAAATAAAACAAAGTAAATACCTGTAGTTTGTCTTCTCCGTTCCAAGCCAGGCTTCGGCAAGCTGCATCCAGCTCCTCTCCCATAGAGGCTAGGACAGCCTCCTGCTCTTTTTCCATCTGCAACACTTTCTTCTCCAGTCTGATCACCTCCGACTCAGATACACGTCTCTGAACGCCTGACTTAACCTGAAGACAACGGCACAAATTAGCTTCCATTTTAATGAGTTTTTTTTTTTATTTTACACTAATGCAATATGCAATATTATAAATTCAACTTCATTACCATCAATAGTTTTAGACTCTCTGACAGGACACAGCTTATTGATCAGTGCCGCCTGGAGATTATGAATCGTTGTTCTGTCCCAAAGATAATAAACCTTCCATGTAACATTAATTAGTCTATTTTCTGCATTTAACCAATATGGTTAGTCTGAAAAAGCCCCCATACTACTTATCAGGCACCTTTCAGGGAGCTGAATTTGGGTCAATACTTCATCAACTTTTATACAGCACCGAAGGACATATTGACACATCCTGTTCCCTCTTTTTTTTCAAAGCACTTAACCTTTGAAAACATTCTTCTGTTAAAATCAAGATATCCTTGAATTTAAAGTGGAAAAGAAGAAGGGAGAAATACTTTTTAAACTCAACATCTTTGATTATTCTTGTTGTCAACTCTATAGATAACTGATACTCTGAATCTTTGTAGGTTGTAGAAACAGACTGCAGTTACAAACATGTACCCCGGTTTGCCTGATTTATTGCATTTCAGGTTTCATTTAGTAAGCTAAATATGTTAAAGTGTATGCTGCCGTTTGGAGGGAATACAATGCGTGATCTGTGCTGAGGACATTTGAGCCTGTAAATAATAATGGATTGCAATTCTATATCGCTTTTCATTCAGCCACATACGTAAAAAGACTGACGGTAATATGTAAAAAGAAGCTTGTGAATTTGTCTTCATAATGTGCAACATTTTTTGTGTTTACACAGATGCTAATCAACCTGATGCGTTTTTTAACAAAAAGGAAAAAATCCAAAAGAAAAAGGAAACTGTTTTTGTTTGTTTCTTCTGTTTTAATGGTACTCATAAGGTTTATTATTATTTTTCTATTATATAAAAATGTTCAATTATTGTGCTACCACAGGATTTACAAACCAATGACCTTTAGGAAACAGAATTCCCTTTTCTTTAATCTAAAAGGATCTAAGTGAGTAAGCATTCCTGTCTGGACGGAATTGTAATGGAGATGAAGAAGACTTTACACATACAGCTGTAACAACAAATGGCAGTGTGTGAAGTTCTCATTTTAGACACAGATATTTTTTGGCACTCCAGATGGGATGTAGGAACAGGCAGAATTGTGCGAGGTTGACAACAGATATCAGTTCACTCAGTTTCCATATTCATCAGACTGTCAGGACACAGGTTTGGGAGACGGAGGGACCGACAGTGACAAAGTGCTGAGAAACGGCCTAACGGAGACTAGAACTGCCAACTTCTCTGTCATTCATCTCTTTATTTATCCACATTCTTTGATTCCACAGGCATCAAAATAGCTATATTAGTGGTTCTTAACCTGGGTTCAGTCAAACCTAAAGGGTTTGAGGTCAAGGTTTTATACTACCATTACACCAACTACGTCGAGCAAAAAGAATATATACAATGTGTACTCACATGTGTAACAGAACGTGATGGGAGTCAGCATCCTAATTGCAGGATTTTCAATGTCAAGTTGAGCAATTCTAGCCCAGCACCAGCAACTAACATAAAAACTAACTTAAAACTATGTCCTGAACTTGAAAAAGAATCATATTTTACTTTCAATAAAGAAAGGTACAGTTAATGTGCATGTAAAACCGGTGAGGTTCAGGACCTCTAGCAAAGTTAAGCACCACTAAGTCAGACTAATCTTTTCTGCTGCTTTTTATGCTGACATCTACAGCAGATGTACAAGTAAAGAACAATAATAGTAACAATAGTGATGTTGATGACTATGATGACTGATGAGGAGGATTTTGCATCTTTTGTGCCTGTCTGTTATGTATAGCTCACTATAAACACCCCGTTGTGGATTTCTCAACATCAGGTACTGAAAATGTAGTTGCCTTATGTCTGAAATGTTATATAAATACATTTACCTTCCCAAAGGTTTAGCTTACAGAAAAGCTAGAGGTTTAAAAAATAAAGCTACTTGTAAGGTGTAACTTACGCTGTCTTGCAGTTCCTGTTTGAGAAGCTGGTATTTTTTCTGAAGAAGCAAATGTGCCTCTTCTTTAGAGCTGAGCTGTGCCGTCAGCTTGTCACACTCATCTTTTATCCTCTCCAACTTGATCTGTAGTGCCACACACTGATCCTTGTCCAATGCTGCATCTGCCTAGTGAACGGAGAAGCTCAGAGTCACGATGGACAGAATGCACGTACTGAAATGAACTAAGGAGATGAGGTTCAGAGAATTAATAAAACGGCAAGTTTAATGCAGCAGTGGAGTACAAACAATACAATGAAAACTCAGAGAGATTGGGATATTTTGAAACAAATATAGCAAAGTAATATTAACCAAGGAGACTGGGGCTGACAGAGACAAATAAGAACAGAAGAGATGAGAATGCAAAATCAGGACTGGTGAAGCAAAAAGAGAAGAATCAACCGAGAGAGAGAGACATCGAGATTGGAGACAAGGTGCAAAAGAAATCAAGAGTTAGAGGACAAAGACAATGAAGTTAAAATATTTCAATCCGTCTCTGACAGTTGACTGTGTCACCATTGTAATACTGGCTCCTGGCTATGCTACATGAATATTGGGTGAGCTTCTTTTGTGACATCTGGTACAGCCTCAGGCTCGCACTTAAAAACATCTCAGCACACGCCCTTGTCCTTCCCGCACAAGAAAATGACACCATTACAATGAGCTATGTCAGACATTAATGCCATTCAGCACAGCTAATGGGCTAAACTCAACCATATCAGGAAGGACCATCCCCTCCCGAAGCAGTGTTCCCGGGAAGGCTCATCCTTGGAGATATCGCCTTTAGAGAGGAAGCTGGGTTCTGAAAGTCTCCAGTCAACGACACTTCTAAGCAATGACGTGTGTTTTTACATATTTACTCTTGCAGCAACCCTCGGTTTGCTTTTACTCAGAGGACAAAGACCGGACCAACAGAAGAAATGGCTCTAAAAGATGAGTTTGTCTCCTTCTCTGGGTTGGAAGCGCTTGAGATGTTAATCGCGGAGGCAAGTCACCCTGCACTGAGTTTTAGATGTAAATTAGATCCTGGTGGTTTGTAAGGAGATTTAACAAACTGAGAATCTCAACTCTGAAACATTATCCTGAGATCAGCAGAACTTTTGGAAGATATTTAAAGGATTTTTCATTAGAATTTCAAAGAAACATACACTCAAATTTTTCCATTAAGAGTCAGATACAGAGATTAACACTACTGTTGTGACAGAGTGTGGAAAATGTAGGTTTAGAGCCATCAGCTCAGCATAAAGCCCAAATTAACAAACTTTATCTCTTTAATCTGCACCTAATGAGGACATTCTGTGGCTGAAAATAGCTGCTAGATGACTAGCAGAGACTCCTCCAGTTACTGGTTCGGATTATTTTTTCTAAGTTTCAAAAAGTGTCTTCAACATGAACTTTGTTTCACAATTTTTTTCATATTTCCAGAAATCATAAATAATTATGGTTTAGATCAGACATGGGCATAGTACGGCCCGCGGGCCGTATACGGCCCGTTAAACATTTTAATACGGCCCGCCACCCTTGTCCAGGTAAAGAAAAATCTAAATCCTCCATCAGTGATGAATTTAATGCTGTCCCTGCAATACCTGCGTTGTCCAATAGATGGCGCACTGACCAATGGTGGCGTCTTTGTTCAACCGTAGTGAGCTCTTTGTCCCATTCTCATTTTCCGTTAACATTGAGCCATTCTGTAAAAATGAGCCGACCAAAGAAAAGGAAAATAGACAGTGAGTGCCGAGTATTTAATAGAGAGTGGACAACAA
>JBAMHX010000025.1:4806686-4818338 GCA_037177515.1 Pseudomugil tenellus | reverse complement strand
TCTCTTCCTGCTATAAATAAAGTCTGCACGGTAACTTTTTAATTACATTCTTCCTAATGATTTTAATCTAATTTATTATTTTATTATGATTCTTGCTGTTTTTTTTTTTTGTTTTTTTTCTGTTTCAACATCTGTAATGCTTTAAATGTTTTTATGTAAAGCACTTTGAACTATTGTGTATATGAAGGGTGCTATACAAATAAACTTTCCTTGCCTTGCCTATAAAAACCTGCAGAATTAGTCTGAGGAGCAGGCTCCATCTTTACTTTGGATCTCTGCCAGGATGCACAGACTCAGTTTTTCTTGGCAGAGATCCAAAGTGAATAAAACAGCAAATCGGAGCAGCTGCAGCAGCTGCGAAAGACCGGCTGGAGCCAGCTGGAGCTCGCTGGAGCCAGCTGGAGCTCGCTGGAGCAAGCTGTCACATCAACAAGCTAATCAACAAATTAAATAAAGTTTGAAAACATTTTAGGGAGCAGAAAGGAAGCTGGGACGCAGCAGAAACGAGCAATCCAAAAGAAACCCACATTTTTCACACCCTTAATTCTGATTGCGGTGAACTGAACTAAACAACCGGCACCATGAACTCTCCGGTTGGAGTTAAACTTCCTGTCCATGGTGGACGATACTGTGCAGGAAGCTTAAAACTACAACAACACTGAATCTGGTAAGTGTTGCTGTCTTCTAATGTTACTCATATGCGACGAGGTGGGGGTAATTCGATATTAGGCAGTGGATATTTAACATGCCCACGCCCTAAAAACTGGTGCACCTTATATTTGTGTTGAATACAGAAAAAGCTCCCATAACTGAAACTGCGCTCTATGATCCAGTGTGCCCTATGGTCGTGAAAATACGGTATTTGTGTTCCTCCCTGGAGGATTCTCATTTTCTGGTCACAACGTTCCCCTGATAAGAACTAATTTCACAATATTTGCCTAATTATTTTACTTTAAGCAACAGTCATTTGTTTATTACATTAACTAGAACACTTTTTGTGTTGCAATTATGCTTGACAGCAACATGGAAACTAGAGTTCAGTGAGAGACTGACTAAATCCAAACGCATAGTTGTTGTTGAAATAAAATCCTGTGTTCCTACGATCACCGTTTCATTGCTTGGTGACCTTCCCATCTCCATGTGTTAAGTTGTTTTAAAGGTACTTTTCCTATAGAACAGCTTGGTCCTTTAATTAAAAACTGGACCGGATGTTGCTTAGCTTATTTACATGACAGTGTGTCACTTCTCTTCTCCCCTCGGCTCCATCAACCACTGATGACCCACCAGTATCTGTTGGGTTCACCTTTAAGAAGGTCACATTCACCTTTTTGCAACAAGCAAAGAAATGCCACCACAGTAATGGCAGAGGGCCTACTACTGGTATTTTCCCAGCTCTGTCTGTAGACGCGCTATACATTGTTCTTGTAGGCATAGACTTGACGTAAATACTTCATAGATGTTTGGGGTTTTTTTTCCTTTAGGTATTGGCTGGCACAGATCCTGTCTCAGTGGTGCATTTATTAGCAAACTGAAATGTGAATTTTTAAAGTATAGACAAAACTGCTTTAGATGTCAGATTTTTAGTGGGGATATAAAACATTAAATCTATTATTATTATTATTATTATTATTATTATTAATTAGCGTATTTATTTCTTTTTTATTACAACAATAACTAGTTCTAGCTCAAATTAGTTGTTTGTCTTATAAATATTGAACCAATGATTTTTCTATCAATTATTTCTCATGTTATGAAGTGTTTGATTGAGTAAATAATTCCTGTATTTGCCTCTGTCATTACTGTTGTACATCGTTTTAAATGTCCTTGACTTGCCAGGGAGTGCAGATGGGAAGTAGTCACTGATTAATTCTGTTATATCTACATTTTTATGTCCATTCTTATTGGACTCTCTTTTAAATAAATTTAAAAAAAGTCATTTTATGTCAGTGGAGTTATTTCAGATATTCAGTGTTCTGGGTTTTTATCTTTGTGATAAAAATTGAAATAAAAAATGTCCAAAAATCAAAAATGAGTAAAACAGCAGACAAAGTCCAACAAAACTACAAGAAATTTTCAGAAAGCCTGAAAAAATGTTGCTTAAGAACGTACTAGAAGAATCTGCCTTCTGATAATTCAAGTCTTCATCTCCTAAAATACCTGTATGTCTTTCAGTTGGTCCAGCATTTGTAGCCGTTGGCGTTCCTGCCGTGCCAGGTCTGACGAGAGCTCCTGGCATGTGGGAAAAAGGTCAAAGTTTGCTTTTTGAATGAAAAAGAAAAAATCAAAGACTTTCAGGGATAAAGAAAAAGAAGCAAAAAAAATCATATGCAAGCAAAGGAGAGATATGATGGCTTTTAAAGAAAATACAAAGAGCACAGGAGCAAATATGGAGACAAAAAGTTAGAAAATACAGGTCAAAGGCTGCTGAGTTTGTTTACGCTGCTGATAACAAACAGATTATCTATAATACCGCTGAGAGAAATGGTCTGAAAGAGGAGTTGCTCTGGGTTAACTTAATGCCACAAAACAATCACAACTGCTTTCAAGCTTCAACTCTGATGTGCAAAATAAGAGCAAGTATGGGTACCTAAAATACCTGAACAACATTTATGTATTTACTACACTGTTATTTGGGGTAATTAGTCACACACAGATTAGTCTTAGACAAATTAAGACTGCGTAGAAATTCTTCCACCCCGTTCTCCTCATTATACTTCATTTTTGCTCATTTACCACTAAAATGAACAATTCTGTTGATTTGATCCAAATAGAAGAACCGTAAGAGATGCCCCGGGTGATGCATGCAAACACCCACTTCATGTCTTTACACAAACTCTACAGCAGGGGAGGTGTGGGTGTTTAAATACATCTGAGTGAAAGAAACATCAGAGATTAGAGGATTGTTTCAGTGCTTAAAATGAAGACATTTCCACTTTTACACTCGCAGCGGGTGGAACACCAAATACTGAAAAACAGGGATGATTGTGGTTCCCTTTTTCTTTAAATGAATAAAGTGACACACAACTCAAGTCTGAGACGGATAAATGCAGTCTGGCTAACAAGCGATCTATTCAAATGTCACTTCGTCTGACGAGGTTAAGAGGATCGAGCGGTACAGAGTTGGCAGATATGACACACTAAAATATCCATGTTCAGGGTAAAGACGCAGGGATGGTGAAGTCAGAAACATCTTGTGTTGCACTCATTTTAAATCCCACTTAGAATACTCATTTGGATGTTTTTGCTGTTTTTTCTCCAAAGCAGTGGTTCACAAACCCAGCATCTACCTACATGCTGTGTATCCCCTGCACCATGATGAAAGCATGCTTGCCGTTGTGCTTTGATTAAACAGCTTCTTACCAAAAATGATGGATTCAGGCAGAGTTCTGTCCTGTCTTTCAGCAAAAACACAATTTTATATATAATAAGTATTAACATTTAACCTTATTTCTTTTTATTGATAAGGACAAATCATTTGTACTGCAGTTTCTCTGATATGTTTCATTAATTAAATGTTGCAGGAAAAATCCTGATTAGTAAGACAGACATGAATACTCATCTACTATACCTACTAGCTCACTGACCTCACTCAACAACACAGAAAATGGACTAAAATTAATTGGATGTACTGGAGGAAAGTAGCTTTATTTTATTTATTTAGTTTTCTTATTAAGGATATATGTTTTAAAAACTGTTTGATGGCACTTAGCAACAACTCCATTCCATGTGAACAAAGTATCCAGACGATTAATAGCTTAAACAAACCCATCTCAGCTTGTGTCTATGTGGACAAGGCCTTAGCAATCACAGGGTCTGCACAGACAAACACAGTTGAGTGGTTTATTAAGAGCAGGATGGATTTGTGCTTTCATTTGGTTTCCAACTAATTCTGAATCTACGATTTGAACTTTGCAGCTGAAATGGAGACTGCCTCGAAGTAGAACCACTTCTGGCTGAAGCCAATTATTTGAGTCCAAGTTATTTTTCTATCATGACTGATGACACAAACAGGAACTAGAGAGGTTTTCTGTTCTTCTTATCCTTCTCTGTAAACACTAAAGATGGTTGTGTGTGAGAATCCCAGTAGATCAGCAGTGAAATACTCAAACCAACAACCCTGCCACGGTTAGTCACTTCAATACCCTTTCTTCAACCACTTGTCTTCACCATGTCTACACAACTAAAGGTACAGAGTTGGTGCCATGTGATTGGCTGCTTAGATATTTGTGCTAACAAACGGGTGGACCTAATGTAGCGACCGGTATGTGTATACAATGAATAGTGATCCTTGACCACTGATGATCCTTCTGCTTTTAAGGATGTACTAATACCAGGCATAAGTCAGAGTCTCTCCACCACTTTTTCCTCTCACACACCTTGACCTGTAGGGTGAGTTGGAGCGTCTCCTTTTCCTTACAGTCCAGAGCCCTCTTCAGTTCTTCAACCTCACTGAGGACTGAAGCCTTGCGCAACTGGGCTCGCAGCTCGGCCACTTCTTTCTCCAGCTCCGAGCGGTCTAAACAGACGATACACACAGAGACACAGCATGACTGAAGTGTGCAAGAAGGGTCAAAACACATCTTTTGTGTTTCAACTAAAACTAAAAACTGAAGGTAAATAGGGGGGAAATTTTGAAAATATTTAGAAGTGATTTAAATAACAGATATTTTTGTTTACAGCGATCTGTTAGTGAGAATCACCTAAAAACAAATCAGTGATCTGAATGTAAAGGAAGAAATCCATGTCTGACATCAATCAGAATAACCCATCTTTTTCAGTTAATTATAACATTGTTTGCTCCTTCTTTCCCATCTAATGCTGCAGTTTAAATAAATTCTTCACCATCTCACTCAAACTCAAGTTGTCCCTTAGCCATGTTTACTCTCAGCGGCCCTGCAGCGAGCCTCCCATGATGCATCACTCTGCATTCACTCATTCCTACTCTCTGCTCTTGTGCTGATCCAGCAGCTGGCACTGTGTGTGTGCTGTTTGGAGATTTCCCTCTGATGATCTCGGCTCAATCAGCGGCTCAGTAAACTGTATTAATGAAGTTCCCCGTTTCAGTCGATCCAAAGACTCCGAGTCTGACTGCGAAGACACACCCCCTGTGACTTTGCATGTAATAAACTGTGTTTTATGAACAAAATAGGCATTTCTGCCAGCAGATCTCCATCTGTATATTGTATTTTCTTCATTTATGAGAAGATTTATGACAGAAAGCCAAAAAGGAAACTACTCACGTGAAGCTTTTAGAAATATCTTACAGGACCGAGATTCAAGTAATATAAGGGTTAAGTGAGTCAGCAAAAAAACTCAGCCTCATACGGAGCATTTAGATGGAAAACTGCAAAATATTCACATCTGTCTCGAAATTTAACATATCAGTTGCACAAAACTTCACATTAAGGCCACCGCTTCCACCACGCGCATTACGCACCAAGCCGTTGTGTGTGTGTGAGTGTTTTATTGTAGTCTATATTAAGCTTTATTAAAAATACAGTTATGGCCTATTGGTGATTTTAAGTTCTCTTGGGAATCCCAGATGATGTTGAGACATGCATCTAGCCATCATCAGTTGAATAATTTAGTAAATGAATTATTCAGAAAGTTTTAAGTTGTAATGATTTTTTTCTAACAAATCCTGGAGGAAACCCAGTCCTGTATATTTGGTGTCTACACATACTAAGCATAGCAGCAGATAAAGGAACCACAACATCATGGCTTCAGCTAAATGCGCCAAGCATTTGGAAAAGTCCTAAAAGAGGAAACCGAAATAACACTCTCTCCTTAAGACAAAAGGAGCCAAATTTAAGGAAATTTTGGAAAGCTGGAAACATTCAAACCCCTGACATTCTTTAGTTTTACTTTTAAATATATTTTTTATTTCATTCTTTATTCCTTTAACTGTAGTTTTCTTTTTCTTAAGCTTCTTGATCCACTTCTGCTCCACATTCAGCTGAACAGAAAAAATGACTAAATTGAAATATTGGAATGAATTAAAATAAATATGATAAATAATCTCTATAAATACAGGGATTTATGTATAAAAACAGGTAAGAAATATTAGAATGGTGATCTTTTAACAGTCAGCTAAATCTGTTTTGTGTTCTGCTTTTTTATCCTCTAGATAGTTCAGTCTGGGCCCTTCCAGTTCACCTTTTGCTCCTTCCCGGTCCATGTGGTTTCCGTGCGGCTGAGCACTGAGCTGAGGAGTCTCCAGCCGCACCCTCTGAAGCCCTGCTTTCTCCGTCCTTGTCCTTAACAGCTCGCTGCGCATATCCTCCACCTGGGGAATCATCAGCAGAGCCAGCAGACAGAGAAAAGACATCCAACTATAGGCAGCAGGCAAAACAACAGAGAGATCTTAAAGGCATTTTCACTGCTTACTGCTGTGTCTCAGTGCTTTCTGTTCATCTGCATGCTAAATCAGGCAGAGAAGCAGAAACAAACCTGTTGCACGAGGGACTCCCTGCTGTCTTCTGACTGCTCGAGTAATCTCCTGGCTCTCTCCAGCTCCTGCTCCATCTGAGGAAAGCAGAAAAATGACAATCAAGGTAAAAGATCTACAGAAGCAAGTTAAAGGCAGCAACGATTCAAAAAAAAAAAAAAAAAAAAGAAAAACGCTGGAACAATACCATATTTACCACTGTAGCTTTTCCTTTTCTGTTTCACAATGCACCACATGTTTCCAGCAGAGGAAAGGTCTTAGCACAATTGCGCTGTAAACAGTCGCTTTGCGCTTTCACATGCAGGGAACAGCATCAATAAGTTCCATTTACACAGAGAAGCGTTCTTTATCTCAGAATCTTTTGATGCGTATATATATTTTACATGGAATATTTGAAAATTTCTTCCCAACTGGCTGGCTAACATTAATGATGACTGCGGATCGTTAGCCTGAGCTGACGCAGGCTGTGTAACGTAGGTGCACAGCGCATCAAGCCAGCAGCGCAGCATAAGAATGTAACAGTGAAGCAAAGCATGAGGTATGCAACTCACACACCACTGTTAACAACAAGCAACACATCATACATACTGCACGATTAGTCTAAATGCTTTATTATGATGCTGTCACTGAGAGCAACACTGTGCTACTGATGGTTAACTGAGAAGACGGTACGGGGAGACACTGACCGCCAAAAGAAATGTAACTAAGCAAATAGATAAGAGCCTCCTCTTGGATAATTACAATGTGGACGATGTTTGAGCTGGCAAAATGTTTTTGCAATGAGTAACCATGTTGGGATGCTTGTGAAAGACATGTTGATCTGTTTCAGAAGGGTAAATGTACTGGCATCAAGCAAAGAAAACAGATGCTGAAAGGACTAAAACTGGGTTAAAAACTGCTGACACATTAAAAAGTGGACGCATGGGGAACCATCATCTTTGAGGAAAAGATGTAAGCACAATCGTGATCACTTAAACGTTTGGTGAAATAAAACAATCGCAATAGTAGAACTTGTGGCTGTAATTAATAGCCGTGCATGAGATTATTTCCACATACATACGCTACTGGGACCCTTCAGAAAAAGCCACATAACAAAACCCAAACTGCATATACTGAAAAAGCAGGTTTCATTTTTTTGACTGATGACACAAACATATTCCAGGATGACAATAACAGAATTTATAGATAAGAGAAAGAGAGGTTCAGGGAACATGACATCATTTTTACACATAGACTGGCCACAACAGAGTCCGGATTGTAACTCTATTGAGAATCTCTGGAGACGGTTTTGAGCAGCAGAAATATTACAGAGTGTCTTTATTGCTGGGCGTTGCATTTTCCATTTTGATCCATCTCTATCTTGTGATTGCATTTTTGCTCTCAGTGCATGTACAGCATTGTCCTTTTAAGTTCTATCCAAATGTATTTACATTAAACAAGCAACATGATGCTGCGGAGGCAACTGTACTTACTGCAGAGATCGCAATCAAGTCCATTACAACTCCTGCTCGGTAAAGTTAGCTGCCCACATATTTCTTCCTTTGTGCCCGCATCAGGAACACGCAGCCTGTTGAATTTTTATGAAGTACTTTCATGTAAAAATGTTCTTAGAAGGATATGAGGAATAAGTTTTTGCTTCGGTGCATAATGAATGAGTGCATGTGACACACGTCACACTTCCTGTAACCATTTCAACACCATAGCAGAAATAGAAGACCACCTTTCAGACCTACACAGCCATTTTTCCATCAAAACCACTGCATCCTGTACAAAGGGAACCTCTGTAAGTGGAGATATTCCTTTCAATATTTCATGGGGATTAATATTTATTGGTGTTACATATTTAGCTGCTATATGCTTCTCCCTAAAGACAACACAAAACCCAGTTCAGTGAATCCATTAATGATGTAGGTTCCAACTTGTCTTCATTTATTTTTCACTTATTAATGCAGAACATAATTTGATGTGTAATTACCTTTACTTTGATGTATATGCACCCTGTTGTTTGCTGTATTGTACAGACAAAGTCATCCTTCACACCATCCATTTCCCCCAGTCTGTAGCAATAAACTGGTGCAATTCATTCCTGGATTCTGTGTTTAAATGTGCATACTACATAGGAGGTTTTATAAGCTGAGAGTTTTTCAGTGTGTGAGCTGGAAAGAGGAAGGAGGGCTGCAGGTAGATCTCCGGTAAGAAGTATTTATTTTGGATAAAACAAGTGATTCGCCTTAACAACAAGGTCTGTGCCATCGGACGCGACGGCTAGGGGTCGCCCCAATCTTCGAATAGACACAATACAATAATATAAAGACGCATATGTTCAGTCACAAAGCTCCACCTGGTGTTGAAACTGTGAACCAGCCCAGGACAGGATGCATCTTGAGGTCATGACCTTTTATTTGTACTTGATTTCAGGTCAATGAGACAAATAGTTACAGAGATATAGGCAAAAATATGATTTTTCGTACATAAAGCGCCACCTGGTGGGGAAACCATGAATCTGATAATGGTGAAATTCAATGCAGGTCGTAAACTTGGGGACATAAACTGGTAAACTGAGTATCAAAATCGAATTGTCAAAAATTATTCGAGTAATTGTGCACAGGATGAAGGACATCCGGCAGAGGCCCCAACGCTTTCGGGTATATATTTCTGGGGGGGATTAGGTCATTCCTTCTCTCAATGAATCAACAAAAAACATGTCATGTTTTCTTTTAAATAATTGGCACAGACAAAACCAATTAGATCCATTTTAAGGCAGTATTCACCTTGGATTTCTCCCGCTCTGCCCTCAGCAGCCTGGCCCTTGCAGCCTCCTCTCTCTCGTGGGCTTGAACTTGGCGCCTTCTTAAAGTCTGCAACACACAAACACAAATCCCATTCAGTCTCCTGCAAGAATGCTCCTGCTTCACGGCATCTCTCTGCTCCTCCACCCCCCCACCTCAATCTCATTTAACTTGGAAAAAGATACTGGCATCATGGTGGATTTGCACCAGAGCTTAGATCCCACTCATTCCGAGCCGGCTGTGGTGATGAATTACCAGCTGCTCGCAGTAACTTCTACCCAAGTGACTCATCATCTGTTTGATTCACATCACGGCGGCTCCATCGATGGGGAATAAATGTGCCCTCTGCTCTCCCTCCTCTCCTGCTCTTTAGTGGTAGAAGAGATTATGTTCCTCTTCATTTCCTCTTGGTTGTTTATTTACCCCTAATTTTTGGACAAATCCATTATTTCCTACCCCCCCGGGCCCCTCTAGAGTACCATTTAGATAGTATGGATGGAAATTAATCTGTAGCTACTATCATTAAACAGCACTATCAAAAACGTCTGCTTGTACCGTTGATTAGGCAGCATGTAGCTACACAGTGCCCCTCTGTGGCTGACCAATAAAATGCAGCAGGATAAAGGGACTTAAATGACAAGTAAACGCTCCAGTAATTTTGAACATTAAACAACATCAAGCTGACAGTGGATGATATGGATGATTTCTCTGGCTAAGTGGAAATGAGCAACATAAGCATTTAGTTATCAGTGTAAATCACTAAAACAAATGTCATGATCATCTGTCAGCTGAAAATGATTGAAACAAATCGCGGCGCATCGCGTGAAGTTGCCAATTGCACTTCCTCACATATGTGTTTTTCATGTAAGGTGAGGCTGTGAGGAAGAAGATATCATTTTCTGCAAGGATTATGGACACCCCCGAATCAAATGTGTGATATATGATATAAGGATATGTAATTAAAATGGATTTGTTCTGATCTGTTTCTGCTGCCACGGCAGTGGGAGATTACAGAGAGGGGGGGAAAACCCCAATGTGTTCACATGTTTGGATCATTTTGCTGGATGCAACAGAACATAAAGCTGAAGCCTTTACAGCAGACAATATTTCACCATTACATAAACTAAAAATATAAATTGTGGAGGCTTCAAACAGAAAAGGATATCCGTGCATTTTTAACATTATTTTTGCCACCTCACCACATAAACTGCTTACACTCTCACACAGTGCATGTGCACACATCATATCTATTGCTTGTTAACACAAATACCTAAACAACCAATCGCATGACAGCATTTAGTCATGTAACCCTGATCGAGACTTCTGCTAGAACCAAAGTTTCAACCAAGGTATGCAGGACAGCATCTCTGAATGCATATTATCTCCAAAGGTGAAGCAGATGGGCTACAGCGACAGAACACCATTCCTACACACACACACTCAGCCAAACTGGACGACAGAAGATAGAACAATCTTGCTTGGTCTGATTAGCCTCCAGTTTAGCAACATTTATAACTCCTTATTGAATCTATGACACCAAAAATTAAAGCACTACTGAAGGAAAAAAATGAGTGTGACGTGGTACTCGTGGGGTGTACCCAGGGTGCACTTGTCATTCCTCATGACTTGAATACTTTAATTTCACTCTCCTAAATATTAGTGTGTTAATGACTGATTGAGTTTTACAGGAAGCAGTCGTTGGCTCGTTCAGCCTTTGCAAAAAAAAACAAAAAAAGAAAGAAATGAATCAAATCAACTTGACTTAATGTTGCTGCGTGGAGTTCATCATGAACCCTCATTCTCACAGCACAGATGAAGCAAACTGTCCATAGCTTTCCTCCCATTTCCTGGATCAGAAAAGTGGACAAGTGACATCTTTTGGTGCTCCGTTGGTTGACTTGTACACAGCTGTACAACAATCAACCCTGTCACGGTTTTTTTCATCTAAACTGAAAACTATCAAATCAAACGACAACATAGAAAAAGCCCAATTACAGTTTCAAACACTGCATTCAAAAACTGGTTCAAAATCCAGCATTAAAATTTCAAAAATATTCAAAGATTCCCAGTTTCTGTAGCAACATTGTCACAGTTTCAAGGTGGTAAATAAACATGTCCACAGCTAATTCTTTATTAAATCAAATAAGGTAACTTAAAATCAAATAAGGCATGTACTTTCTCTTCCTGGGTTGGGATACTGAATAAGAGTTTGCACTCAACACTTCCTTTTCATTTCTCTGCTCCTTTTCCTCTGTATGTGTGTATCTGTATATATATATATATATATATATATATATATATATATATACACTCACCGGCCACTTTATTAGGTACACCCGCCCAACTGCTCATTAACACTTAATTTCCAATCAGCCAATCACATGGCGGCAACTCAGTACATTTAGGCATGTTTCA
>JBAMHX010000025.1:4793635-4806288 GCA_037177515.1 Pseudomugil tenellus | reverse complement strand
ATATATATGTTTCCCTTAACAAGGCTATTCATTATGACATGATATTGAAGTGGTGTTATACAAATAAAAAAGCTGAATTAAGGTTGAAGTCAGCATTTTATCTTTTAACATGCTTTTGTAAAACGAAAATACATTACTTCGTAATTGCACATAAAATATCCAATCACTGAAATAATAGTTTCTTGTTATGTGGATCTTTTTGGTTTCTTTTTCAGGTGAGAAAAATGACAAGAAAATCATTTCAGCAGTAATTCTGCTTCTGTTTTGGTGTTCTGTAGCAGAGATGAGAGCTGGAGCAGCTTATGATTTCCTGGAAAATTGAGTATTAATAATCTGCATAAATGTCAAAAGTCTGGGAAAATCACTCAAAAGTGACCAATCAGCATTCAGCACTGCTACGAGTCCTTTATTACAAGGAGCAGAGTGCTGCTGCCATTCCTTTATCAGTGAAATACCTCAGTGTGTGAGAAGAATGACTAAACTGAGATTAGAGAAAAAAAAACTCTCAAATATGACTGAAAAACCTGTTTATCAGCAACACACACGTCATCTGCAGCCATTTCAGCTGATCTGAGAAACATCAGCATCTGGAGAGAAAAATCAGCAGCAAAATGCTGAAGATGCCTTAATGGAAGCAGTTTGGACCCCAAATGCAAGCTATTGGATTAAAACCGGTGACTGTGGAGCCATCGGAGTACAGCGTAGTCACCGTTATGTTCAAGAAAGCAGTTGGATGTGATCCTAGCAGCCATTAGAATATGGTCCTACTTTGGCCATAAAGGAACATGGTCAGCAACAATACTCAGGTCGGCCGTAATGCTTAAACCATGCCAAAGTAAATATTCCCCACATCATTACACCACCAGCGGCCTGAACTGCTGATCCGATGCAGGATGAATCCATGTTTTCATGACGTTTGTATCTAATTCTGACCCAATCATCTGAACGTAGCAGCTGAAACAGACTCATCAGACCTTCCATCTTCCAGTTTTGGTGAGTCTGTGTGACCTGTAGCCTCAGCTTTCTGTTCTCAGCTGACAGGAGTCTGCTTATCTGCTTTAAGGCCGGAAGGATTGTGCGTTGTGAGATGTCATTCTGCATACCTGGGCCAGTCAGGCTGCCCGTTCTCCTCTGACATCACCAAGACATGTTGTTCTAGACAAGTGCTGCTTACAGGATATTTTCTCTCTTTCATATCATTCTCTTAAAGCCAAGAAATGATAGCATGTGTGAACATCCTAGTAAATGAGCAGTTATATACAACAATACCACCTTAAACATCACCGGAATGTGCATTTCTAACTCATTTTGATGGCACAGTGAAGTTCCCCGTGTACCGAGCAGCATCCCGAGGCTGAAAAGCTGCACTTCACACCTTTTACTTCTTGGATGCTGCATCATGTTGCAACTGAGTTTAGTTTTAAAACTGAATATTAACTAACTGGCTGTGTAAAGTGCAATCAATCTTCACAAAGTCGATTTGATCAAGTCTCCATGACTACTTCCAATAAATTGCTGCCATGTGATTGGCTGATTAGATATTTGTGTTAACAAGCAACTGAACTGATGTAGCTAAATACAGTAACTCTCACCGACCTACAAACTTCACTCATTTTAACTACAATGTTTCAAATGTGTAAAATTTTGTTAACATTTAGAACGTGTAAATAAATAAGTGAAGTCCTGTTTGATCTCAGTGCATCTAGCTGCTGAACCTATGTGCTTTCAAGACAGCTTCAGGCTCCAGTTTGAAGTTTCTTTTGAATGAAAGGCAATATGAGGCGCGCGATGGAAGCATGGCAGCAGATGAGCGGAAAGAAAAGAGCGTCACCTCCTGCAGTTCGTCAGACACGGCCCCCCGCCGCTCTGGCCTCCTTTCCCCCTCTGCACGCATTTCTCTCTCCAGCTCCTGCAGCCGCCGCTCCACATGAGACGACACCTGCGGACGAGAAGAATGAGGACGCCTCCAGTCACGCAAAACATCAGCGGCACCCAGGCGGCGTCGGAATGTGATTAATGGCCCAACGGGAAATGAAAGGCATGGGCGAGGAAAGATATCTCAGATAAGTGACTGGAAGTAATACACCGGCGACGCAACAACTCCCCGTCTGCTCAGGAAGCAGCGCATCCACCTGTAAGGGACAGTTAATACCTTTATCTTGTCACGTCCACTGACAGGTACCAGATAAAACATATTTAACATATCAGCCATCATTTGGAGAAGCGTATTTGTCACGGCGCTGTGGGTGAAGTGAGGAGCTATGTGCTTGGAAATCATGGTGAAATATGCCACAGTTATTCCTAAAAACTCCAGGAGAAGCAACCATCTGCATAGTTTGTGCTTCACACAGCAGCTTTCATTCATTTTGTGTTGTCCTTTAAATTTCGGCAGGTTTTTTTTTTTTTTCCTTCGCACTCAGAGTGAGAAAGCGCACTTGAAATATTGGCAGTGAAATCCGCAGCAACAACTCACCGAGTCCTGTCTTTGCGAAGCTGTCATGTGCTCTGTGAGGCTCTCCATCGCCCGCCGGGTGTCGATATCAGACCTGCGAAACAAAAAACAGACGAATCTCGAGTTCTTTCCCAAAACGTCATCCATCAGAACGCAGTCGCATAATCTGACGCCGCTAAAAATAATTATTCAGCCTCAGATGTTGAACTACGGCGGCAGATCGATTTGCTTTGGTCAGCACTGCGTGGGAGGAGAGATTTCTGTTAATAACTTCAAAATGTCAAATTCTAATCTGCGCTGAGAGAAAGATATGCAGCCTTCTGACTTTGCTGCATCATCTCTTCAAGTTTCCACTTTTTTGTAAATCACTTTTTCCATCAAGAAGATTTAAAGATGTGAAAAACATGCATTTGAAAAGCTGAGGTTAAAATCTTAAGCCTAGTGGATGTGAAGGATCAGTATTCTGCAAAGACCTGCAGAGTCCAGAACTCACATTGTAAAATCAATGGAAAGGCTTTAAGAGAGAGGAAAAAATAGCAGGATGTGCTCTTTCACTTATACCTAGTACCAAATTAATAAAGCATAATGCAAACATCCAAAGTCTGCTTGTGAATTCTAATGAACATTCAGTGAGCTTTTTGTTTAAGTGAAAAAGCCTGCTGTCATGAGCATTCACTTCAGATTATTTAGCTAAATAACGACAAAAAACATCTCATTTTATAAGATTTTCAGATGTGTATGCGTGTGAGCGGGGAGGGCTAAAATATTATTTTAGCTTAAATAAAATGTAGTTACAGACTATACTAACAACAGATACCTATTTCTCCTGAGGATCTCTCTGTCCAGGTCATCAGAGAGTCTCCGCTGGTCACAATGCAGATCCCGCAGTGACTGATGCAGCGTGTGGATCTGAGTGAGACAGACACAAACCCAGACTTAATGAAAACTTCAGACCAGACATCAGCAAAGCAGAGTTTACTACCATTTAAATACATAAACATCTAATATGGGGACAAAGTAAAGATATCTAATCTGAAAAAAACAATAAATACTAGGATTATATTTGTAAAAATTATTTTAAAAGACTTATTATAATGCATAAACATCACATTTTTTTAAGTTGCTGACTCGGTGTGCCCTCTTGTGGCGACTTCCTGAAACTACAAATCTGCAACAGAACAATTACAACACGTCTAGAGACTATGAAAGTCAATATTTCAACAGTCTGAACACTTTATCCACTTTCTTTTCACCCCTTTCACACCAATTTGGGAATATTGTAAAGTGTGGCTCCAGAGATGTTGCACCACATTGTAAATAAAATCCCAAATGGCACAGATTAATAGTGGACCATTAACTCTTACATCCTCTCCTGGCAGACCGGGGTCCTTAAAGCGAACACTGGCAGACTGAGACCTCCTCTTCCTCCCAGATGTGCCTGGATACTCCTTCAGAGGAGAGGTTGGATAGAAGCGCTGACCCTCTAAAATCCAAAATACACTTGTTTTGTTTTCTTTCCGAAGAAGCCAACTCCAATAAATATACTCAACGTGCAATCTTGTATATTTAGTTCAAAAGGATATATTTTCTGTTGCGTGTGTCATTTTCCATACCTGATCCTGAGCAACCCTCCAGGTCACTGGTATGCAGAGAAGAAGCAGAGCCACTGCGGACCCCGTTGGTTCTGCTCAGTCTCTGGGACTGCAGCTGATTGATAGATTCCTCTAAGCTCTCCTTAAGCTGGAATTGGGACGAGTGGTGGGGAAAGAGATGATTTAACAGTTACAGGAGGAAGCAAAAGCTCAAAACGGTTAATTGCCTCATAAAGAACATCTTAAATGGTGCATCTCTGCAGATGCAAATTGAATACAGTCAAAGTAAGAATGATGAACAATAAACAAACAATAAAATTACTACCTCAGAGATAACAGCATCAAGGCACTCAAATTGGTCTGTTATTGCCCCTAAGATCTAATTATTACGAATACAAGATGTGGATATATGAGGGTTCATAAACGATTCAGACAATTTAAGAAGTTACTGTTATGAAGTTTATCTGCTGATACAATCTGCATCTCTATGCTGTGGGAAGATAAAGAAAATGCTTCATTTACCAGTGCCATAACTTCAGCCTGATCATCTGTATGCTCCTTGTACTGGCCCAGCATCCTGTCTACTTTGGTCAGATTCCTACTGGTGTCCTGCCAGAGAGACGTTTAGTTAGAAACTGTACACATTTAATGGTATGAGATAATGTATTCCTATTGCTTACATATGGGTGATGTTGTTTTGTTTTTTTAATTGATTATTCTTAAATATCTGTGATTTATGAAATAAAAGCAGCAGAGAACCTGTAATGTGTTGGCAAGAGTGCTGATTTTGTCGGAGATGTCAGCGGCTCGGCCATCGCTCCCACTTCCAGCTGCTCTGGTTCTGTCCCGGCCAGCTCTGCGGTGGGATTCCCGACCCCGAGGCCTGCGTCCTCGCATCCTGTCGCATGAATCCGACTCACTGGATGTGTCCATGGTTTCAGACAAAGCCACCGGAGGGCAGATGAAACACGACTAACAACGTTATTATGACGATTAGTGGCCAATACTGGCTTCGTCTACGTAAAAAAAAACTATGTTAATTATGTTAATCAGATTAACGGGCGAAGTGTGTAACTTTTTCTCCATTATATATATCTGACATTGTATAAAACCCTGTAGTTTTATCGTTACTTTAAAAACCCGTTGATACACAAAATGATCTGAACTGCAAAAAACAACCATTAAAACAATCCTCATGCCAATAAACTGCAGTCAACAACATTGTTGTTGTCATTGATGCTACTCTTTGCTAGCAAAAAGTGGCAACTACAAGGTTAGCTAGCAAGCTAAGCAAACGCTAGCCAACTACTTTAATCTTTTGATAATTATTTAAAAACCACAGAAAGAAACTGGTGCAAAAGAGGAAGTTTCTATATACGTTACACGTAAAACACGACTGTCGCACAATGAATGCTAACTAACAGAAGAACAACTCTGCCTCTCTGTGCTATGGCAACTTGAACTAGCCGCGTCTGAATACAGAAACAGTAGAGCAAAACAGCACCGAAGGATGCCGGGAAATGTAGTCCATCCATGATGGTGAGGTGTGGGAATTTCATATTTGTGAACTACATTGTCCAAAGGAATGTTTTAGCGCCACTACCACCGCTTTTTTAAGAGAAAAAACGAAAAGGACAAAAAAGAAAATAAAACTATTATTAATTAGACTTATTCCCTAATTGAGTAGCCAAAACTACCTTTTAGCAGGAATGGAAAAAATAAACTCTTGCTGGTAAATTCGAATATATTTATAAGAGCAAAATTGGTCCACTAATTGTTGGTGTTTAGTAACTTTTCTTTCTTTCATTCTTTCTTTCTTTCTTTTTTCTTAAATCAATGGCACTAGATTACAAACCAGCATGTAAAAATGTAATCAATAACCAATCTGTTATGATTTATTTATTTATAAAGAGGGAAAATGCACATTCTCATACATCATACCATCTATTCCACACTGTTTCAACGCTAACCTGAGATGCTCCAGGTATCTATTGTTGTCATATTGTAGATCATATCTAACCAAAGACAGTCACATTAAAGTCACAGAAGGGGATGGTGAGTTCTTATAACGCTGCTTCAGAAGTCCAGCCTCCCTTCAAGATGAAGACCACCTCCAAACCCTGCGTAGAGCTGCATCTGTCCGCCCCACAGCATCCACACCTTCCCTGGCTCCCAGAAGCCGCGGGGCCCTGGTGTAGCACACGGAGCATTTACAAACACTCCGCTGAGGGCTGCAGAGCCAAAACCAAACACTACAAGCTAAAACAGAATAAATCTATCATTGCTGTGCACGTTGGAGAGGGTTTGAGGGGACAACAACCAAAACGGACGCTGGCAACTGGCTGCGCTTCATCATCACCATCATCATCTCATCATGCAGGTGATAACGTGCGCGCTGCTGACGATCGTCACGCTGAGCGGCGCCGCTGCGGAGGCTGACTCCTGCCCGGGTGTGTGCGAGTGCTCTGAGTGGAGGATACACACCATCTCCTGCTTTGACATTGAAATCCTCCCGAGGTTTCCAGTGAGCACAGAGACTCTGTAAGTAGGCGTTCAAAACGCAGCTGTAAAAATGATTTTGCTTCTTCTCCCCCCTTCTTTTTTCACGCATTCTTGAAAGTAAAAAGTGATCTTAGCCTTGAGGAAAAACCATTATCCTACACTATAATAACACCAGGTTTCCTCCAAAGTGGACCCAGGGGGTTTGTGGGGGCCATGTGTCGTTAAGTACTTTCAGGTATCATATATAAGAAAGGATATAAAACTGTGAGTGTAACTTTTTCTTAACTTAGTGTCAAATACTGAATATTAGCAGAAAATAATGTCAGTTGTCTTTTTTTTAATAGATATTATCAGACAAGTTATATGTAAAACTATAAAAGGGGTCTGAAATAATAAATTAGATTCAACATTATATGTTCTTATTTGTTGTTTATACTTTGCATAACAGAAAGTGTCAAGTTATTTTCTCGTATGTGCGTCTTAATTTCATTTAGTTTATTTTACAGGTACGAACTGGTTATGAGACAATGGGATTGATGGAAAAGAATGGAAAAAAGAGGAGAAATGAAGGGAGAAAGTCAGGAATTAGATGTTCTGAACACTTTTGTTTGGGCTGCAGGGAGTATGTAGTATTTCAGGGTTTTTTGCATCTCCATTTAGGAGAGGTATATAATGGAGGAAATAGAGTATTAAACATAGAGGTTATATCCCCACATAATTGGTTTGCTTTCTTCTTTGACCTTGGCAAATTTTCATATAATTAGTGGTCTATAGACTGTGGATGGCATTGAATTAATAGCCAAAGTGCCATCGATGCAAAATATCCCCCTTCTCTCTTTCCAGAGCAAAATCGTTTATCACTTTAAATAGTTACACAGAATGTGAAACATAATATAACCATAATATGCCCATAATGTTCTTAGATAACATAAGTTGACTTAAATTATTATTTTAATTGTTTTCTTTGTGCAGCAAGCAAAACAAAAAACAAAAATCCCACCTTGTGGGATCTTCAATCACATATATCAAGCAGATGCAGGGGAGGGAATCACATCTCTGTCTGTCCCAGTGGAGTTTCTGGCTGTGGGGTAACAAGCAATCCAAACACTGCGGTGATCTGACACCTTAAATAACCCCAAAGGAGCCAGCATGATTTCATCTGTCAGGATCTTTTCTTTTGTTCTGCTTCTGAGTGATGAAAACAGATTTCCTGGAGATGAACTGAATTCTGCTTGTGTTGTCAACTCAGTTTCTACACACACTTGTCTGTTAATACAAGACACTAGAATCATAAAAACATCGCTGACAAACATCATAATACATGAGATTCCTAAATAATGCCGTTAATTCTCTTGTTTTTCTCCCACATAAAGCCTTTATGACATGATAACTCAAGCTAAAGAGAAGGTTCTGTGCTACGCTGTGATAATCCTCATTCCTGCCTTGCGGTTTATTGGAATGTCCCCTTCATCCTTGAATTGCATTGCCTCCAACAGCAGCCATCAAATGCAATTATCTCCCGATCACTGCCTCGATTCACGTGCTCACGTGCCCAGAGTGTCCCCTGCAATTTCCTCACATTCCTGCACAAAGTTTACCCAGCACCCTTCAGGAGGATAAGCGAGCCACCTGGCACTGTCAAGCCTTCTGATAAAAATATCGGCCCAATAAGCCCGAAATAGAACGGGATGTTCCAGCAGATGAGGCATGATGAAGCTCTTTTGTATTCATAGTGAGGAATGATTGACCCCGCTGGCTTGGTGAGGTCAACGGGGACTCGGACTTCTGCCAGGTCCAGCTGTGAGTTCATTTGTGTAACAGGGTTTTATTTGGTTGCTACCAGCTGTACGCCTGACTTTCCGCTATCTCTAAAGGAACAATTTACGTCCAGCTAGTTAGAAAATTTTAGCTTCGGATAATAAATTTGACTAGTCTTCACTATTTTTTTATTTTTGTAAAATATAGTGGAGTGTATTGATGCTATAAATCCAACACGTATAATGTAGTTTTTATATAATGTTCATGTTTTTCCATGGAACCTGAAAGGAAAATGTCTTAGCAATAGTACTCTAACTTGGGTTGTCACGTCTATAGTATTAATATTTTATTTTATTTTGGCTTTAAAGAGGCTTTAAAAGCCTTGTCTGGTCTCATGTACATAAAAAGAAAGTTTCCAAGTGCTAACCCTCCAAAGCATGGCTCACATGCAGCTGGCAAAAGGAACAAATCAGAGAAGAAAAAGAGGAAATAATTTAAATGATTTTATATATATGATCAAAACTGAATCGATACAGAATTGTCATGTGTCACATTATGATGAATCAATTAAATAGTTAATTGGTAAACCTCTGCTAGGCATTACAGGTACAAATCGAAAATACAAGCATGGAAATAATTCTGCAAGTCTTGAAAATAGATACATAACAAAAAAACAGCGGAACAAGAAATGGTAGCTGAACTAACTTAAATAGTTTCCAATAGATACAAAGTGAAATAAGTTTATCTGAGTTAAGTTTATTCAGCGTGACAGTGTTGAGTCACATCTGTTTAAATAATTTAGTTCAGATAAAGAATCTGAATCACTGATTCATTTTATGGAAAGTCAACTTAAAACATTCAAGCTGTTCCAAAATGAACAATTTAATCCAATATTCACAGTATACTAAACAATATTGTGTAAGAAGAAAATAATTCCAAAAATAAGAGTATTTTAACAAGAATGACGGAGCGCCAGCATAACCATTATAGCTCCCTAAAGGTACATCAAGAGATAAAACATTTAACCCTTTAATGCCACATGTATCTTATTTGATGCATAGAGTTCTAAACAGCTTTTGCATCAGTTCCTGGTAAAAACTGTTATTCACAATATAATACCTGGTGGGGGCAGAAAACAGGTAATTATAGTAATATAGTTACTGTATATACTAAATAATAATTTACGAGAAGGTAATAATTTTATAATACACCATAATGATTTTTATATATTTCAGTAATTATAAAACTGTGAATATACCAAAATTATTTATGTGAAATATTTTTTTTACACTTTGTTAAAATGTCAAATATATCCGTTTGATACAAAACGAACACATTTCTCGTGGGGTAGGCTTTAAAGAGTTAATTATCATAAGCAGAATTAGCTAATAGAAGATGCATATTTTTGCATTTCTAGAAAGAAAGTGTCCACAAGTAAATGTACTTTTGCTACAACATTGTTCAAACTCTTTTGAACAATGTTGTTTTAGAGATCGGACACAGATTCTTGATAGCACCTTTAAAACGTGTGACAAATGTTTTGTAGTAAATCTGGTTAGTTTTTTTTTTTTTAAGTTTTTTTTAAAAAAAAAATTAAATTACAGAAATGATCAGATGATGTTTAATTTAGCATCATCATTCTTCGCCACCTCCTGTAGGGGAGGTGTTATACAGTTACTTTACCTCTTTCTCCATTCCCCTTCAGCCTGATCAGAATACATTTTCTGGAACTTTCCAGTGCAGTGGAAATGCCGACCACACAGATTACCAGGAATTCCTTCACACTGTTCAGTTCACGTTGATTAAAAAAAAAATCCCGGAAATGCTGATAGAAATTTTTTAGAAATGCCGATGTCTGGAGCCAGTCTCATTGCTTTCTGTTGTTTCCAAGCAGTCATATTTTCTTGTTTTATTTTAAAGTTTGCTAAGTTTGGTCTTTGCATATGCACGCTAACCCTGTATACCATTTACACTCCAGATATTAATAGTCCCTTTCAAACCCTCACCCACTTTTAAGTTTTCCCTTCAACATGTTACTTCATCATCACTCAGTCATGACACATTACTGAATAGTGCTCATAGGAAATGTAGTGCCAATTCCCAAATGCATTAATTACTGGCCAAACTGGAAGGGCATTTTTCATGTGTACTCAACATATTAACTGGTGTTAATTTAGCACAAAGCAAAAGAAAATGTCAAAGATTGTACAGACGAGCTGAATCCAAAATGGGTAAAAGCAAAAACCAGTAATATGTATCATTATTTTTTGCTTTTAAAAGAAAAAACCTGGAATTGTTCAAGTGGAAAGCAAAAGAAAACAGGAGGAGAGAAATCCATGTAACCAAACTGTTGATTTACGTTCTGTTTGGCAAAACCGCATCATCTCCACGGCAGAGTTGCTACCCACAAGCTTTTCTTAAAGAAAGGAAACAGATAGAAAAGGTTGAGGTACGCCAAATGGCACCTGTAGATGTAGTCTGACGATTCCTCCCAGAACATCACTGAAGCGCTGTGGGATCCTTTTGACAGAAAATGGAAGAACCGGCTGCCAACGTCAAGAACTTTTCAAAAAAGAAATGTCAAGAAAACTTGTCTAAAATATTTCTCACACTGAAAACTGACTTTCAAGCTGATCCTAATTTTCATTATGCCATCTACAGTTTCTTTTTATTTAGCACACATTTGGATACATTTCAATACATCGCAGCACCTATTTCCTGTTTTCTTAGCTGTAAATAAAGATATGAAAACTGGCTCAAGCGATTTGCACCAGCAAAGTCCAATAAATAACTTTGCAAGCCAAATGGAGTATGAGGTTACAATTAATGAAATACAGAAGAGATACGCTGGGAAAATGTGTTGCCTTTGGACTGAACCTGTTGCATTTGTATTTGCTGACTTTAAGAATAGTTTTCAGAAAGACAATCTCATCCATCCAAAGCAAATAATACTCCATGATGAAATGTTTAGATATAGCAATCAAATACCCTCATTGTCACCTTGGAGTGGGCAAAACTATTTAAATGTCCTTCATTATTTTTACTATTAACACAAGACTTTAGTTCAAATTGATGTTGGGCAGAAAAATGTGCAAACAGTGGTTTTGTAAAACAAAAATGTAGATGCAAAGCAGGCGTCTCAGAGTGGTTTGGAATCTCTCAGTGTGCGGAGGTCAGTGGGAGTGGAAATGAAAGTACAGACATGCTAAAACTGTAGCGTGACACCCTCCTGCGTCTGGACGCTGCATTCAAATACAATATTTACCTTTTACAGCACATTTCCCAAACACCCCGAGAGTCCCATTTGAGAATAATTAAGAAGAAAAAAAAGACTTCAAGGGAAAAGAGGAAAACACAGCAGATCCATTCTTCCAGAAACTTCCAGTTTCTTGGATTGGCCTTTAAACATGTGATAACTTGTGATATTCGTTGTCACTCGACCACTAATAAAACAGGCTGGATCCTAATGCTGCTTCCTGAGTGGTAACAGATGAGCACTGGGATTCATATAAAAAAGTGGGACATTGAACATGTTTGGGGGGGGGGACTATTTTCATGAACTGGTTTACGCTGGATTTCTTTGGAGAAAGTACTGGTAGGAAGAGTGTAACTGACCCTCCCCAGCGGTCACCGCAGGCTACACCTGAATGAGGTAAACACATCTATGTTGTCAATCGAAATGCTGACACCACTATGAACTGAAGGGTCCCTTTTCCATTTCAAACTCTATTACAAATGTGTTTGTTTTCAATGGTTTCTGTCCAAGCTGACAAATTGAGGTAGCAATTTTCTCCTTAAGCCCATGAGATGGGCTCACTGGTGTTCTTCCCACAATCCTTGGGGGAAAATGCTTGCTGGTTATATGGTTATAACTGGGGTGTTTTTGGTATCAGGATCTGCTCTGTGTCCTTCTGTTTGTTTGACTTTGTCAAAGCGTGCAGAGCGAGCCCTGCTCCCGTTTTTATTGACCACAGAGCTGACTAACATGTGCGTGTGTGTCGTACTTATGGGCCAGATCTCAGTGTGAACTTGCCTATTGTTCCCCAGGAGAAGATGATGATTTTATGTTCCTCCCCTGTTGGAGTGTTGGAGTGGCGTTGAAGCAGGATGCTGTGGAATTAATTCTGTCTGTGTGTCCCTTGAGCCAGAATATAACATGACAGCCTCACATGTGGTTGCCATCTTAATAATTTTCCTCTAATATTTTGTTATAATTCCTAAATCTCTCGCAAGCTTGCAGGAAAGAAAAAGCACATGTCCAGTCTACATTCTTTAAGTTAAAGTTGTTTGTACCGATGCAAATTATTCGGCTACTTCAATAAAACAATCTTCTATCTAAAAATGTATGT
>JBAMHX010000025.1:4771634-4792076 GCA_037177515.1 Pseudomugil tenellus | reverse complement strand
ATATATATAATTAAACATGATGTTTGAAGCACTTTAAAGTGCTAGAATTGGACTTAAATGGCACAGATTTGATTGAAATCTAACATCAGCAGCACAGCATCTGCTCATTCTTCACCACAAAGCTGTGTAGTCAAAGTTATGCAGGTCAGTACTCCAACCCAGCATGTGGATTCATGGTTTTTATCTTTTTTCATGGTAGGACTATTTAGTATCTTTCAATTTTCTCTTGTTTTTTTCCTTCAATTCAGCCACATTTTATTGCTATTTCCTAATTAAACCACATCGAAGCAGAATAACGGCAGGCCCATACGCTTCAGAAGATAGCTCTCCTCTCCTGAGATAAGCTTTTCGCATGGTACACCTTCATGTTCTCGAATGCTCCAACTGCAAGTACAAATCATTCAAAGCTGCTCACATTTATATCTTTTTTTAAATACCTTCCCTTCAAGCTTCAAACTTTTCCTTTCTGCTTCCCACCCAAACAGATGATATGCTCTGTGTTTAGTCTCACCACTGACTTCTAATCAAAGCTGGGAAAGCAGAGTTTGAACGTTGGCTGAGCGCTCCAGCAGAGCGTTTTTGGGGCGTGCAGTGATTTTAGACTCCCAGTAGTGGTAGAGTTTGTGTGTTGAGGTCAAATATACTTGAGCCTTGATCCTCAACTGCTTAGTCCATGTCAAAGTCATGCATGAAGAGAGATGAGCGTGAATGAGAGGTTTTCTGTGAGCCTCAAGTGGACATAACCAGTGTTTCCAGTGACCTTCAGCTTACAGTTTAACTGAAATGACAGAAAACGAATGAAAGGTCAGGCAGATTGTCCACTGAGTTGTCTTTTATCAAAATATTACTGGTTCCTGACAAGTCGCGTTTAAGATTGATTTGGTGCTAAGTTTATGGTTTATTTTAAGAGCATACTTGTAACCACTTGATGACAAATGGGAGCAGAGTGACTGCTGACTGGGTAACGTAAAACAGGGCACATACCTGTAAAATTACCCATGACTTTGGAGGCTTTAAATTATGCAGACTGATAAATTCAGGAAACAGTTGTGGTTTTAAGGGTTGTTTTTAAACTCATTTATAAGAACAGGTCTTATACTTCTCTCCCACCCTGACACGGTTCCTTTCTTCTTCACACCTCACAAGCAAAAGGAGAAAGACTGTTTCAGGACAATTTATTTAGAAAATGCATATTTATCTCTTTCAGATATATATCTGTGGATGTGATGCTGCAGAGGCTGGAAAAACACTCATTTTATGGTCTGAGAAAAATCACCCACATGTGAGTAAATACAGGATAAGGCAAACTCCTCATTGATCTCTATTGATTAAGCTGTTCCATTTGCTCTCTGAGGGGGTAAAATGTTTCATTTTGAACCTTCCCAGCAGCAAAAGAAAGCAAAAAAGAAACACATTAGGTACTTATTCTCTCTCTCAACACTAAATGTTTCTCATCAAGGTGGTGCAGACAGGGTTGCCAGATTGGGCGGTTTTCTGCCCATTTGGGCTGCTTTTGGTTACACAAGGCGGGAGAAAAATGCCTTGGGCGGGCGGATGACATTTCGATTGTCTCTGTAAATATTTCACGATATCTGGCAACTTCATGGTTTGGGCTGGTTTTTATTGGATTGGGCGGGTTTTAAGTCATGATTGGGCTGGAAACTGTCAATCTAATCTGGCAACCCTGGGTGCAGAACAGTTTACTGGTGTAAAAGGGACTGTTGTGTGATTTTAAAATACTAAGTTATTCAGAAACTATGAAAAAAATCAAAACTGGGCTGCATTTTTGGTAAGTTCAACCTGTGTCAAACTGTATCTGGCTTCTCTACATATCTTCTTAATGTCTCAGTGTTTATTAATGCATCTCATGGGTAAGAGTGTAGAATAGTGCACTGAATTCTTAATTAAAGGATAGAGATTAATGGCCAAGATCTCTGTTGGACTTCGCTCTTTCCAGCGAAACATCCCCTAGCACTATATTCTTGCAAGAATTCCTGTTTGTGCAAAAAAGTTTATTACAAGCTTGTGAATGAACCCCTCCAGAAGTTAATTTGACATGACTTGAAGCCTTGTTTGTGTAGTATTTCTATCTTAATTGCTCTGGTCCTTTCCTTTCAGCTGCTGAATTTCAGGAACTCAGAATTAGAGGCAGAAGTAATCATTGACACTGCTAGCTGAAGGTTGTATCAGTTGTCTGGGGGTGTATTTTGGTTGACTAGGGCCTATTTGCCACTGATTGCTGCTGTTCAGTACCATGCAGAAGGTAGTGGCATCTATCAGGTTTCCTTCAGGGTCAGACACAAATTAATGTCTTGCTTCCTAGCTGCTGGAGTTGAATGGATCATATGGAGCTGAGAATTTTAACGGAGGTTGGATAAATTACGTCAACCTCAATTGAAACCATCAAGTCAGAAAATTATTTTGGTTCTTTTTTTTAATGAATAAAAATATTGCTACACCTGTCTACTTTTAGTGTCTGAAGCAGCAGCTCTACGTGAGCATTCAACTTCACTTGTTTCAGGCGCTTAGAAGGTGAAGAGAAACAGAGTACTAGAGACCGGGGGCAGAAGACCACCAAGAATATTTGAAGATGCACAGAACATCCGGAATTAAATTACAGAGGAATCAATAAACACAGGATTAGGTTTAATTTGGTCATCTTTATCCGGAATTAAGTGTTTACATGGTCATTTTTATCTCTTTAAATTAGATTCAAGTTTTATTTTAAATTATATCGAAATTAAAATGTGGCCATTGTGATACATACAGTGAGAATTTCAGTCAAATATTGGGGGGTGTGCCGATGGATGTATTGATTGGTGATGAGAGAGACTAAATTTGATCTGAGCAGATTGTAGTGATAATATACTGGGGATGATGTCCTCATATTGCTGTACTTTCACCAGGATCCTAGCAGCACTACTGAGTATAATGCAATGCTGGTTATAGTAGATTTTCATAGGGGGCTGCTGACTAAAACTGCTGACTTGAGTCACTCTTGGGTTCGCCAAGTTCTGTCAGAGAGGTAGAATCCAAACTAGGTTAAGATAGTGACGCCAAGTTCAATGATGTGAGTGCAGGTAGAACATGGCCAGTATTACTTGATTGGTAGTGGTCACTGTCGTGGTCAGGTGGCTAATGGTGACTTTTCATGGAAGCATACCAGGGTTCATTTAAAGTTGACCAAGCACAGCAGAAGTGGATACCCATGAAATATACCTGAAAGGCAAGACAACCAGTAAACAAGAAAATAAATTAAACTTTGGGTTAATACCAGGAAACTTTTATTTTCATCCGATAAATTGTACTCTACTTCCTCCATTTGGTTCACTTGAAGTGAATGAACTACATTTTTAGGCAGTCCAGAGTTTGCTTCTACACCTTCCCAAACAAACAGGCTTTCCAGATAAACAAACAAGGGTTAAATACAAAAGAATCGTGGGACCTCACTTGAAGAGTCTTTGGGAACTCTAAAACACGTAATTTGTACTGCACTTCTGTATCAACATATAGTCTGTCATCTAGATATATTTACAATTACTTTAGGTTTTGGAACAAACATATCGACTGCTTAAAATCACTGTCATTAGTGTCATCAGCTACAACAGTTCTAGTAGTAGGTGATGGCACCAAACAAAAGTCTAAACAAAAAAGAGACTAATTACGAGCTATTTGATGAGCATGCACCTTTTAGCAACTAAAAACTCTGATATTTTCCTCAGAAGGAACCAAATCAGAGAGTGGCAGAGCATTACCCCAACTTCACAATACTCAATTTCACACAGCCTGTTCTGTACTATTGCCAGTTCAAGGCAGAGCTATTTCCTCTATGATGATGATGGTGCTGTTTACCTTGGCAAAAAGTACCAGTTTCTACTTTTCAGTAGGGCTGATTTCAAGAGCACCAACCTTTTGAAATAATCAGGTTAGCATGACCAGCCAAAGTCAGCATGGTTGAACAAAGAAATGAGGACCACCCATTTAAATTTAAACCTTATCAACAAATAGAAGGATTATTTGTCAAATCCCAAAAAGCTGAGTTGAAGAGAGAACTGGAACAGAGTTTTGGGAGAGCTCATTTACAACTGGACAAAATGTTTATTTAATTCTGTTAAAGTTTTAGTATTTAACTCAGAAGCACAGGGAAGACAAACCCCACTCAATCAGAAACTTCTCTTCTAACACTTGCAAATGAATTGTCTGAAGACGGGCCAGGACACATGTACCTCAGCTTAGACAGCTAGAAGAACTGTTAACTCTGGCCAGAAAAAACCAATGTAAACATGGTAATAAAATACTAATTTGACTCAGTTTCCGGTCCTGGCTGTTTGCACCAAGTTTCCTTCTCCCACATCCTGCCACACACCTAACTCTGTTCCCTCTGCAGGTTTGAGGATTGTATGTTACATGTCAAACTTGTGGACCCATGAAACAAGTCATTCAGTCATGCTCAGAATTAGCTCACTTTTAAAGTTAAGGATGTTTCCAACCAGCAAAACCTCTTTCTTTTTGTACTTTCAGAGAGATTCGGAACACAAAAAGGTTGACGTATGTTGACCCAGAGGCCTTTAAGCATCTCCCAAACCTTAAGTACCTGTAAGTATTTTAAGATTTGCTTTCTTCTTTTCTTTGTACTGGAAATACTTTGACTGGGAAAAGCTCCAGTCCTCCTTTAACACTTAAAGAAACTAAACCTGATTTTTTAAAAATCTCATTTAAAAAAAAGTTATTTTCAGCCATATATAATGTGCTAATGTTAACTAGCATCTAGACTTTCCATCACAGTTTTTTCTGCCAATTGTCAAACAAGGGTTGTAGCAATAGTGATGCCATTTTTCCCTAGCGTGTGCATGACAAATCTTGTGAACAGAACAACATGGCCACCAAGGGAAAAGCTCAGATACTTCTAATGGCTGTCACTAATGATGTGTAGCAAAAAATGCTGTTCATGACAAAGTTGCTTGCAAGTGCAAGGTTTAAATACAATTATATTGTCAGCTTTGGTTTCTTGGCAGGTTATGCATCGAGAGCAATACTGAAATTTCTTTGTAATGTAGAATCTGCCTTTTAGGTAGACATTTGTAGTTTAGGAGGAATAGTATCAGTCACAGAAGCCAGGAAGCTGAGCAATATCACGGGAAATCATGGATGTGGGATGTGGATAGCCGACATTTAAAACATTAAATTTGGTACCATTTTATCCATCCATCCATCCATGAAATGCTGCTCATTTAAGGTTGGGTTGAAGAGGCAGCAGTTTAAACAGAGAACCCCATACATTATTGGCCAATGCATTCCTACGCTAGTCGCTTTAGTGTGTCCTCAGGTTTCCCTGGGGTCTCTCCTCATACTATTTTAGTCAGACTAAAATGTTTGTTTGATTTAAAGATCTGGATTTAGCTAGATTTGCGCAATAATTAGATTTTTTTTTAAATTATACAATTATGAGTATTATTTAAAAAGAAGAAAATGTAAACAGAAACCATAACAAAATAGTCTCAGCAATTGGCGATGAAATTAATTTAGCTTGTTTTTATTTAATAAAACTGCTTAGTCATGGTTGTCGGTTTTAAATCATAAAAATGATAAAAGGGTTAAAAAGTTTCTTGTCTTTTTTTTTATCACCTTTTATGATAAATATTTCTTTGTCATTCAGGGGACTTTTCAACACTGGCCTGACTTTCTTTCCTGCTCTGAACAACATCCACTCGAACGACATGAACTTCATCCTGTAAGTCATTGGATTTCCTGCCATTTCTAATTGAAGCACCATGAATCATATGTAAGGAACTTTTCAAAATACATTTAAGTTTTCCACAATCTTGCTTTATGGCCCATGTTTCTATCTTTAAAAAGACAGGTTGTAAATTAAATATAATTATTAATAGGTTTTTTTGGTTTTTCTAATGAGCCACAGCAAGAATAATGAGAAATTTGGTTTACATTTTGCCCAGTTTGGCCACTGACAAGACCCATTTGCCTCCGAAAGTGGAATGAGTGCTATTTATAAATTAAATGCTACAATCTGTATCTGTACGTGGATCTGCTTCTCCACCATGATCACATTTCTGTGTTGGCAGCTGCCCAGGCACAGCCTTTATTTGCAAAATCGAACTTTCTTACCCTGTAAGAAAGTATCTTCGTACATAGTCATTTCTCCCCTTGGTTCTTTCCAGTGGAAGGTTTATAACACCACTTCATTTCCTCTCTGGTCTGTATCCTCTTTTGCAGGGAAATTGTTGATCATCCCTATATTACGAAGATCCCGGCCAATTCGTTCAGTGGCATCACAAGTGAAGTGCTGACAGTGTGAGATATATGCAAACCAGCGGGAGCAACCATATCCACTAATGTTATTTATAAGAATGTGAAAGAAAAAAATGCATACGTGTGTGTGGAGGAAAAACGATAATTCAGATGAGATAAATTGTGTAGAACTATAGCTGTGTCATTTCTTCGCAGCTTTGTTTTTTAAATTTAAAAGTAACTAGAACCCTTTGATAGTAGAGCATGTTGTCACTCTAAAATATATCCTTTCCCTGATCTCGCTCAAACCTTAACAAAAAGAAGATATTCACTCACACTGTGAGCCTTTTGCATGTATTCATATAAATATGTAGTGCAAAGACAATAAGTGGTAAACGGGTTAGTACTTACATGGCGCTTTTCTGATCATGTTGACCACCTCAAGCACTTTACACCAAATGATACATTCACTCAAACCCCAACAGGCACATTGGGGGTGGGGGGGCAAGACAGTTACCAACTAGCAGGTCAGTGTCTTGCCCAAGGGCACTTAGCCATGTAGTCAGCATGTAGTCAGAAAAGGCCTGGAATACAATCTCCCAACCCCTTACAATAAATGAGCTGGCAGCTCCCACTTAGCTTGATCACTTCACAGGGAACTAGAGTAATTATCACCACACAAACTATTTTATTATTATTTATTATAATTAGAAATGGGCCCCAAAGTGATCCATTTGTTGTATTTAATTGTTTGAAATTTCTTTTTGCTGCAGCATGCTGTATGGAAATGGCTTTAGAGAGATACATCATCACGCATTTAATGGGACTAAGTTGGATCAAGTGTAGGTATTCTACCATGATGTGCTTGACTGATTTGTTCTGATTTGATTAGTCACAATTATACATATTTAATAGGGTATATTTGGGTATTGTTCAGATAACCTTTGCTACAAAGAGATGTACAAATAGAAACCACTAACGCCTGATTGATGAATACAATTAAGCCAGCAGCTGATTATAACCTGGTTTAAATAATGGAAGATGTGAAGAAAAGTCCAGAGCAGTTTTCAAACCAAACCTAAACAGATTTTATATAATTTATCTAACTGAGGGCTGATAACGATAGTTGCTTTATTGCAGGTTGCACATAGGACAATTTTAGCTATTCTTTGCTTTAAAGATAATTTGTCACTGCGCTAAATTGTTACTAGCTGTAGTGCTGTGTTCAAAATGAACCATGATTATCTTTCTAATTAAAACTTACGTAGTTTAAATATTCAAAAGAAACTCTTATCAGTTGTGACAAAATCTTATCTATTTGTTTTTCTAAGTATAAGATCAAACAATATAGTTATTATGCTAAAAGTTGCCTGTTGTACTATTTCAGATGTTAGAACCTTTTAAGCATCTAGTGTTCACAAAAAAGCAAATAAAAATATGTTATATTTTGGGTTTTTGTGTGTTTGTTTGTTGTTTTCTTTGTCTGTTTTTTTGGAAAATACATTTCAACATAGAATATTTTAACAAATGGTTGTGAAGAGATGAATGATAATAATGTCGGAACGATTGAACCAGTGAAAAGCATGGAAAGAGTATGGGATAGCAAAAATTTAATTTAGAAAAAAATATCAAAGCAAAGTCTTACAAAAAGCGCAAAAATATTTTTTAGTTCAACACATTTTTGGTAAAATTCCATTTAGCCACTAAAAAAATTTACTCTATCCAAAACAATAGAGCAGACAGCTAGAGTTAAGCTACCTCCATATTTATGGTGAACCATGAAACCATGCAAGCTTTCTGCAGTGCTTAGTTTTAAACTTATCAACAGATACGGTAACTTCCTACTAGCTTTAGCTCTATGTTAATGATGAATCATGAAAGGCTTTCAGTTCAAGGCTTTGTCCGAGATTCAAAACATATTTTATTATGTGAATTAACTTTGTCCATTTATGGAAACCAGTCTTCTCCAAAATTAGCGTGCACAGTTTTTTTATTTCAGCTATGTGTTGCATTGTAGCTAATATCTAGCTGATTAGCTTACTAGCTTTAGCTATGCTGTGAATCAGTTTTTTTTAGTTATAAAATTTTAAATTTGGTTTGATGTCCAAGAAAAACTATTTTATCAATATGGTAGAAAACTTCCATCTCTAAAATTGAGTTACACAAAATTCTTACTGGATGAGAACATTTCTAATCATTTCTTTACCCAAAATTGCATGACATAATCAAAGGAATCACAATTGGTTCTCCATGAGCCTTCATATATGTACTCAAAAATGCTGTAGCATAGCACTTGATTAGCACGATGAGTTTCTCATGGGAAAATATTTCCAATAGTAAATAACAGGAAGTTTGCTTTAAGAGTTCCCCTTTAAGATACACTCATTGACACTGGCTTCTAGACCAGTCTCATTCTTGTTTATTCAATAGTCTCATTTACATAATTACAAGTCAGGGAGAATTCCTTATTTTTGCAACATGTTTTCCTTTTTTCACCCTCTGTCCAGGAACTTGCATATTCAGGATATGAGGTATTAATTACATTAATTTATGACTCGTCTCTTCTTTTTACAACATCTACACTTAGCCCTGGATTTTATAAGAGCTCAATTAAGCCATTGGTGTGTATCTAGTGAGTCTTACCACATTGATGTTTGTGTTGGCGCCTGATCTCCTCTGAGGAGAACTGAACCCAGTGCAGTCTGACCAAGACAAATACACCCCTCACAGGTCTATTATCCTTATTAGATTTGAGGGATTTCGTGAGATGTGTTTGAGGCATAGCATTTAAGGCATACACTTTCATATCTTATAGCATCTAATTTAAATCATAACATACAGTGAGTTTAATTTTTTTCTGACATTTCATTGCCTGATACCCCCTTCTCCCCAAAAAACAAGAAACTAAAACACAGGTATTTGCAGAAATAAGGCTTGAGATTATGTGTCTTGTTTAGATTTTGTTAGTGTTAGTAAAATGTTTATTATTGATTTATAAGCTTAAATAACTTCATAGCTTATCATTTCTGCTTTTTTGTCCAGTGACCTCCATAGGAATAAGTATTTAACCAGGATGGATGAAATGGCTTTTGCAGGAGCCATCAATGGCCCCATGCTTCTGTAAGTACAACCTTTCACAGAATTTATCCATTTATGTCAGCTGTTTGTTTTTATGTACTAATTAAATAAAATATTATAGCCTTTTTTCTCTATATGAAAAGAAAATAATCTCTTTTCATCCCAGGGTCCTTATTTGCAGGTTATTCCAAATAGTGAAGTTAATCCTAGCCTATAGTTACATATAATTCAGAGACATACCGCTTATTTAACCAGAATTTTACATCTGGGCCCTTAAGAATGTGTATACAAAAACAAACACACAAAATCACAGCACAAAAATCTGAGCAATTATCAGATTCTATCAGTGCTACATTGTCATTTCAATACCAAAGCAGAGAAAAATGTACTTTTTGTTAATGATTGAAGGAAATCTGGAAGGACTTGTGCAGTTTTGGTTGGTCAAACAGCAGTGGAAAATTTCATTTCATTCTTCGATTTTCCATCATGCTTAATCCAAATTTCAGCTATTAGCAGGTGACAAGCTGCATACACCATGGACAGGTCACCAGTCCATCACAGGGGGGAAACTTAGATGAGAAAAAAAAGAGAATGCAAAGACATCTCACCTTTATTTCATACAGACTTCCACTGTCTTGCATGGTGAGGGTTATGGAGGAGCATAGATGTTGTTTTCTCTTCATGTGTGGCAGTATGTGCAAATTGACTGAAACAGAGAACATAGAAGAAATAACATATTAATGACATCACCCTGTACAGCTTACATATCCAATGTTGCCATCAAGCTTAACATTACACTACAGGTAGCGTGTGGTAGTGGATATTAAAGGACTCTCAGTGGTGTATGTGAGAGTGAATAACTAATTTGGGAGATGTGAACCTTATTTGCTTTTATTATGGCAACATTGTGCCAAGAAAATAAAAATCATTCAGTGACACAAATAGACCATATACAGTGCGTCCAGCAGTCTGAAGACGAATGATGTGAAAATTATGTCAAGAGAAAATAAACAACCTTTTGCAAGAGCTTAAAGCTTTTTATTTACTATCATTTGACAATAACTCAAAATCCATTCAAGAGTGGATTGTCAGTTATTAAAAACAGTTTCTAGAAGACAACATGTAGTTTACATTAATTCACAGATGTCTACCTAATATAAAAAACAGAAAAGTTAAAACTGTACCATATCAGATATCGTTATCTCCAACTGTGAACCAGTCCAGTTAGCCATGCTGCTGTCCATGCTGGCTGGTAATAGCAGATCCAGGGTAATAAGGACTCCCCACCACAGTAGCGTCACATAATGGCACAACACAAAACACTAAAGCGAACACCTTCATGAGTAAAAGAGGAAGCTTTTATACACAGGAGCAGAAAAGAATATGTCCTTATATTTCAAGACACAATTTTAGGTCCACCCTACTATACCAGGTTGGTACCAGGCCTTAAATCTTGATGTCAAAGATTCAACAACCTGTTGGAAACATTTGTCAGAGATTTTAAAATGAAACCTCACACAGTTAAAGCAGATATGTCAGCTGCACATGAGAATCTTCCATTTCACTGTATTCCCACTGATTCTGCATTTTCGTTAAGAAGTTATACATATAAAACCAGAACTATATCTCCTATTTTAACCATGATTACACACTGAAATATAAAAGCTGTGATTTCAATGGTTAAGCCTTTCAAATTGGGCTGTCTAGGTTAGGTTTGTCAGGTCATGTGGACCCTGTTCTACATATAAAAGCAGCCTAAAAGACACATTACCACCTTGCAGTTTGCAACCATGGATTGTGATGCAACATTTTGATGATGCAGACATCTCTATCTAATCTCCAAAATGCTCTACATCTCTAACACATTGTTTGGTAAATTTGGGTCCCTTCAGATCATCACTGTAGTTTGAAAAAGTATAAATGACACAGAAAGAAGACGAGAAGAAACGTTTACTGCAAAGGTTTGTTTCTGGTTGTTGTACTATCTACTTTATTAATTCATGGGTGTTCACGTTTGGGCTGAAATCTGATACACAGGATTCTTTATCATATACTTAACACTGTACTGACTTAATGCTTTGGGTATATCTTAAAGGAATAGTTCAACATTTTAGAAAATGCTAGCCAAGGCAAGTATAGACAAACTAATGAAGGATAGATTATTTTAATTTAACCAACATACTTGCTTCTTGGTATTACGTGTCGATTATTTGGCTTTAGAAGTGCTAACAGATTTTTCAACCTTTGAACAGAGCCATGACAGCTGCTGTCATGGAGCACACCAGACAGCTGTTGCTAGCTGACATCATATATAAAACAGAGATCCTGAGATTAATATTGATCTTCCATCAAAATGTCTGTATGACACCAAACACAGTGTATGCCACCTGCGGCAAACCATTGAAAGGAATGCATCAATAACAGTTCCAGTGGAGTAATTTTTCACACTCACATTACTATAGACTCCAGCAATGTCTTCATTCATAATGTGCAGACGAGATGACACATGTCTGCAAGGCAGGATAGAGTAAAGATCAATCCCTCACAGCTCCGATGATGTGACCAGGAAATTTGACACACATCATGTGCAAGTGTACGATGAAGGAACTTCAGACTTTTCCTGATACTCTCATCCTCATTGCCATCTCATCACGAGAAGAGATAGTTGATGCCCAGACCATTTACCACGACTAGCTTGTTCCTGAATGTCTGGTTTGGTGAAGAGGGGGTTTGTATGCAGGTCCTCTTGCCTCCGTTTCACCGAGGAACATAACCTGAGTGAGGTCACCTCCATGAGGTCATGAGCTAAACATCTGGAAATTACCAAATCAGCCTGACACTCACAGGGTTTGTGTTGCCTTACACAATGAGCCCCGCGAGAGGAAAAGAAAGCACAGGACAGAGATGTGTTGAGAGCAAATGGGACTGAAAAAGGACAAGCTCTTTGCAAATACAACATTTTCAAAATTTTGTTTCTTTATTTGATCAAATTAGTCAATGACTAATGACTAAGAAAGCAAAAGCAAACTTACTTGGCCTCTGGTTGGTCCCTGAAAGGCGAGAGTGTCCAGTGTGGTGAGGAATGTCCCGATAATGGGATCACACAGGATGTTGGTGGGATTGTCAGTCCCCAGCATATCTTTGTGTTGCTGAGGCTGTCCTGGATTTGGCATGACGGACCAATAAATACCACATGTAATTACTTAAAGATGAAGGACCACGGAGTTCTTGCGAGAAAACAGATGGAGGGTTGTCGCTTAATTCATATTTCAGCTCTCTGGTCTCATCATGTCTAGCTTTGTTTCCCCCAAAAGTCTGGCTTTGAACCTACTTGACCATCTTTATTCCACTAAAACTCAGCATCCTTGAGTTTCAAATACAACATTTGGAGCACATTTAATAATCTCTTGTAAACAAAATATTTGGTGAAAATACCGTTTTATTCCGAGAAAGAAAAATGAAAGCAAAATAATATGAAAATACACCCAATTGGTATGAAGGGAATGAGCTTTGTAAATATAAGGCATTGTGAAATCAAAATGACTTTGTCCCTTTCAACAGTATGTACCAATTGGTAGCACCATTCCCAGTTTCTCCCAGCTAGTGTTAATATTTCTGGAAATCTGAAGTACATGAAGAAGAATCGCTGTTTTTGTGGTGGATTGTGTTCATACTGCACCAGCCCTTGCCGTCTTCTGGCCAAGTTGTATCATCTTGAGCTCCTCAATGTACGGTCTTGTCTTTCAGAGATGTGTCCTTGACGGAGGTCACCTCCTTGCCCACTACAGGTATGGATTCTCTGCGAGAGCTGAAGGCACGCAATGCCTGGGCGCTCAAGAAGCTCCCACCCATCAAGACCTTCAAGCACCTCACTATCGCCAATCTCACCTACCCCAGCCACTGTTGCGGCTTCAAAAACCTGAAAAAGAAACGGGGGTGCGCATTTTTGATGCTATATTTTATAAACGATTGTAATTACAAAAGTCTGCCGACTCTTAAGTGTGTGTGAGAGACTTGAATTTAATATGTATTCATCCGAATGATCCACGACAGTGAGGGGTTTTGGATTTTGAATAAACTGTTTCGTTAGCTAGATTACTACTTAATGGAATTAATCGTATCTACTTGTGTTTTTCAGTTTTCTGGAGTACATCATCTGTAACCTAACTGCTTTCTACGACCAGCATCACAAGCGCTCGGTGGGTCCTCTTCGCATGCCTTCCCTTCAAGAAGACAGCTTTGTGGAAACACCTCCAGATCAACAGCAGAGTGACAGGGAAAACCAAGAGTCCCAGCAAGACTGGAGGAGGGGAGGCTTCCACGGCAGCCTCCACTATCACGCCTACTTTGGGGGCCAGCCAGATGAGGAAGTGGGTTTTGGAGAGACCCTCAAGAACCCCCAGGAGGACACCAGCCAAGACTTTGACAGTCGCTATGATTATGTGGTTTGTGAGGAGGGAGAGGAGGTGGCGTGCGCACCAGTCCCCGATGAGTTCAATCCATGTGAGGACATAATGGGTTTTGGCTTCCTGCGAGTGTCTGTGTGGTTTGTGAGTTTATTGGCTGTTCTGGGAAATGTAGTGGTACTCCTGGTGCTGCTCACAAGCCACTACAAGCTCTCAGTCTCCCGGTTCCTCATGTGCCACCTGGCCTTTGCAGATCTGTGCATGGGGATTTACCTGCTGCTCATCGCCTCAATAGACCTCCACACACGTTCCGAGTACTTCAACCACGCCATAGACTGGCAGACTGGCCCTGGCTGTGGACTCGCAGGGTTTTTTACGGTCTTTGCCAGCGAGTTGTCCGTCTACACACTTACAGTTATCACTCTTGAGAGGTGGTACGCTATCACATTTGCTATGCGGCTGGATCGCAAGCTGCGTGTGCATCACGCAGCAGCCGTGATGTTAGGTGGCTGGATCTTCTGCCTCCTCTTGGCCTTGCTTCCACTGGTTGGAGTGAGCAGTTATCAGAAGGTCAGCATCTGTCTCCCGATGGACACCCAGTCCACGGTGGCTCAAGTCTACATCTTGTCGGTGTTGGTCTTGAACATCCTGGCTTTTTTTGTTATCTGTGCTTGCTACTTCAAGATCTACTGCACAGTTCACAACCCTCACTACCGTTCTGGATCTAAAGATACCAACATCGCTAAGCGCATGGCTGTTCTCATCTTCACTGACTTCTTGTGTATGGCGCCTATTTCTTTCTACGCCATGTCAGCAGTCTTAGACCGGCCTCTTATCACAGTTTCCAACTCTAAGATTTTGTTGGTGCTCTTTTACCCCCTGAACTCCTGTGCCAACCCATTCCTCTATGCCATCTTCACTAAGGCCTTCAGGGGAGACGTGTTCATTCTCCTGAGTAAGGTGGGCTTATGCCAGCAGCGAGCGCAACTTTTCAGAGGCCAGACGGTCTCGTCAAAGGGCAGCAGTGCAACTTCTCAAATCCGTAGAGAGAAGGTTAGAAAAGGCCAGGAGGAGGTTCCCATTCACCTGAAGAGGGGTTCCAGACATACTTACCACCCAGCAATCAAGCATCAGGCGAGTCCAGAGGAGAGTAAGAGTGTGGACACGTGAGCCCAACACCAGCTCCAGGCAGTAAAGCTCTAGACAAGTTCAGAAGAAAGAGCAGAGGTCTTCAAGTGATCGTGCATGGATCTGTTTAGATATTTAACAGAAAGCTCAAGTATTCTGTATCTGCTTCGGCTTTCAGACACAGTTCAGCTGTTTTCACAATTTTAGCTGTGACGATTTTATGGTTCCATTTATTGGAAAATATCAAGTGTCACTGAAATAAGAGCCTCACTTCATCTCACTTGTGGTTTTTTGTATTCTAATGGAATAGCTAGAATATTACTGACATTTTCAAGAAAGTAGTAAGGATAAAAGTTCAAATACATGTAACGATGAATAAAATAGATTTTTTCTGTGTCTTGATATGTTGAGTAATTCAGATGAGCATTTTAATTTGCAGTGATATGAGGAGCTTTCTGAGACATATTATTTATGATTATTGTATTGTAGGACAGCCTGCTGGCTCAGTGCTGTTCAACAGTTGAAACTTTATCCACTAGAAGATAACAAAATATTTCTTTGTTTCATATTAACACCTCTATGTATCATGTAAATATCTACAGACCTATTGGTAAAGATTTCCTTAGGCTTAACCATGTGTATAATGTGGTTTCAGTGTTGGAAAGCAGACAGTGTTTTTATACTGCAGAAATGTGCATTTTTGTGGATATACCTGCACCAATGTAAAGCTTAATAAAATTTAAAAGAATTCCTTAATTTTCTTCTTTTAAAATAATGCAACTTATCACACATGGATCCAGAAAAACACCTGCAAATAGACATTCTCATCTTAGTGGGAAGCGTGCAATCCAATTACAAAATGTAAACACAAAACATACTTTCATTATTAGCGAGTTCCTACAAATTACACACAATTAGAAAATCCCAAATCCATACTGTTATGCTATGCTATGCTGTTAAGCCATGTCTCTCCTTTGGAATGTCATGGTTGTTTTCCCAGTATGATCGTGATTTTTTACATCTTTGTACGGGAACCGGTGACTTATACAATCAAGGGAGATAGACTTGCATTTGCCGGGAGAGCTTAAAGCAAATGCAGCTGAGAGGTGTGCGATACTGAACCAGTATGTGTTAAAGGACACCCTCTCCATATGGCAGCATGACATCTGGTTAGCATTTCATCGGCTAGGTGATGCTTTTTTCTCCCAATCAAGACGAACAGGAGGGACTTTCCAGGAAAGAGGGATTTCTACAGATTTTTCTATTTTTTGTATTAATCTTTGACCAAATCCTTGCAGTTTTTTTTTTTTTTTTTGACAGGAGGGAGCATTCCCAGTTCTGCATCACTGATGCATAAGTGGATGTGAATTGCTTGAAACCTCAAACTGGACTGACTTCTGAGTTTAGAAAAAAAGGAAAGAAGAATGGCATCTGCTCCTGCCTTTCCAGACTTGACTCACGTAGTTGCAGCTGAGTGTTTTTCCAAAACTCACTAACATCCATCGCCCATTAACAACAAAACAGCATGGTGCAGACCCTTATAATGCAAAGCACACTGAGGTGGACAATGAAGTACCTGAATGCATTTGTAAGGGCCCCTACTCTTCTCTCTCTCTGCTTATACTTCACATGAACTCACTGTTCAACAGTACTTGTATGTCAAAGAAGATAAGAATCAGTTTCTGTACAGTTGCATGGCTGTCAGGAGGAAGAGAAAGTTATTAGAGGATGTTGGTGGGATGTAACTGCAAAATAGTCAGGATTATCAAATATATTTCTTTTAGTTTAGAGAAATGCGGGCAACCTCATGGACCAATTAATAAGAGTTCGACTTGTTTTATTTTCACATTCTTCTAACAGCTTCTCACGCCTCACTCATCGTTCCTTTCTCAGTTTTTCAAATAAACCTTTATGTGCGCCATTCCTTAAATAAGCAGAGCAGGACCCGTTTATGCACCTCTCAGACACCAGATTAGATTGCTAAACTCAAAAACAGTGCGAAGAGAATCATAAAAAGGTCCGTTCATAGAAGCTGAGCTTTCCGTTACAACATTTTGGAAAAGCTGTCCAGCTTCCAGTCTTGGAAACATAAAATCCCTGCATTTTTGTCATTGTTCTTTACCTTATTCCCAAAGTCAGTTGACATGGGTGATCCTCTTTAGAAGTCAACAGAGAGTGCTTGAATGACAACCGAAGTGAAGCAGAGTGCTAAGCAGAGAGGTTATCCCTTTTTCTGTAATCAGTTTCACATATGTAATAAAACAGGAAACAAAATTCCTAGTTTATTATTTCCAACCATGCAGTTAAAAAGCCACTGAGTGCCTACTTTCCTATTTAAATGTGGACAGCATGGTTAGATTTACTCCCAATTAACAAGAATACCTGGCTAAGAGATCAAATGAAGCCTTCCAACTGGGTGAATGGTTCTAATTGCTTATGCACGGATCCTTGCAAAGAGCTGTTTTACTTTTTAATTTTTTCAAGGTTTTCTTAATAGAAAACAAAAAAACACACAGGTCTGTTGTAGTAGAGGTGAAGGGAGAATGCAATGTGGTATTTAAAAATTTGCCAAAGAAGATTTATTACTTCCAGATTTCTGTCCCAACCGCCGTCTCCCTCAAATCCGTCAGCAGACAAAAGGACTCAGATTGTGACTTCAAACAGACACAACCTGACGCACAACTGTCCTCCAATGACGTCTGCAGTAACATGTTTATAGATGACCCCTTACCGTTTAAATGTGGGACTATTTCTCTGCTTTTTCATTGTCAAAGAAACAGAGTCAAAAAATCGTAAAGCTTTAAGTAATCATTCGCTGTGATGTTACCCGGTTCTCATAATGTTTTCCTGCAGTTTGAGGTTTACAAGCACTATGTCCATCTGCAGGTGGACAAGCAAGTGTATATATATATATATATATATATATATATATATATATATATACACACACACCAACACACACACATATATAAACATACATACACATGCAAATACGCTTTGCTGTAAACTTCGCACAAACTCTTGCACTAGCATTGAGTGCATTTGAATAGGATAATATAATCTAAGTTAAGGGTCCCACATTTTGCTATATTTGCAGTCTCACAGTCACATATATGATAAAAATATGCATTTTGCAACATGCGCCATACTATAGTTCAGCCATGCCACTCATTTCTTGCTGCGAGGTCTCTTATCTGGAACTTGGAAAAGGCTTGTAGAATTTCATGTATTAGTTTAATTACCTTGCTCTTAATTAATGTCTAGTTGAAAGGTCAGACCATAAGGCTCCTAAACTGATGTCATTCTGACCTTTAGTAAACCATTTGCAAGGCCAGCATCCTTCTATCAGGGAAATATTTATACAAGACCTAGGTTTTGTTGTCATAGCCGAAGAACAGGCCTCAGACTGACCCACGTGACCAAAATCTTTAAACAAAGCTGCCCCTACCTGACTGGGGCAGAATAGTTCCAGACTTCTGTATGACGACCAGTGACTGTATATATTACTGGACGAACGTACGTCACGTTTCCCATAGGTTTCTGAAGAGCAGATTTGAGGCCAATAGGCGGGTCCTACCGTCGCCATCTTGCTGTTTCGTCATTATTGGAAAATCCCAAAATGGATGAAAAGGTAGAGCTGAGAGGGCCCCGTCACGGTGGTGCCAGCCGGAAGTACGCAGCTGCAACCAGTGATAGCGCTCTAACACACATCAATCACAAGGACACGCCTCTAAATGTAACATTCAAAAACATTGAAACCGAAGCGATAGAAAAAAAATTCACCCCCAGACTTTACATGACGGAAACTTGGACCTATTAAACCGAAAAGTTTTTGGAGCCACTCTGTAAACATGTTTATTTCAGCTGTGAAATCAGACATTTTAACATGGGAGTCTATGGGGATTGCTCTCTATTGCAGCCAGTCATCTAGCGGTGAACTGCAATTATTTCCACTTCCGCGTTGGCGTCACCATCGGCAGCCAGAGATTCAACTTTTTTTATTCTTCATTAAATTTATATTCTTCTCATTCTAAAGAAACCAGTGTCCTTGCCCCTGCTCTCAGCTCCACTCGCTAGTCCACTCATCTCATTCTGAGATCGTTTTAAGGTACAATTAACACTAATAAAAGGTTAAAAGCTCATAAAGTCCATTTTGCATAATATTGGACCTTAAGCAAGAATTAAGCAAGTTCTTTATACTGACTGACTGTATTCTGAGTTATTTTATTAATATTTTAAGCATCAAAACAAATTAGTACATCAATAAAGCTGGTATAAAAATATGAATGAACTTAAGCAAAAAAAAAAAAGCTAATGAACTCGATGACAGAATAATTAACGTGCAATCTCAAGACAGTGACATGAAATTATGTAACAGCAGGATTGGCAGCTCTCAGGTTTCCATAATTATGAAGTGCCTTTACTCTGTTCAGTAAGTTGGAAAAAATACCCAGAATCTTTCATTCTTGTTTCGGTCTTCTGGGCAGCAAATTCAGTGAAGGACCCAATAAAGATACAAGATCCTGGAGATGGAACAGAAAAGGAGGAATCTCCTTTAAACAGAGAGACTCTTTGGCTCAAACAGCTCCTCATCAGACTAAAGTAAAGTGAACCTGCCACAGCCAGCCGGCCCAGTCACGACAATCCACTAAAGCTAACAAAGTCTGTTTTGCCATGTAGCAGATTGCCAGAGTTAGCATGTAAGCAGAGAAAGCTAGACATCTTCAGGGCCTCAATATAAGCAGCTCGATCTCTTAATGTCTGAGTGCTTGGGAGTGGCGAGCAGGATCAATTCCCCTTCCAAAGCGTCTGTCCAGGACGGAGGACCAGAGCCGTTTACAATCAAGAACAAAAATCCTCATGTAGTTTTCTGATTCAGCTTTAATCCCAGACAGCACCACACCTTTATCTTGTAATTACCCCAAAGGAAATACACGAGGATTGAGTGACTTTGGGTAAGAATTAGAGGACTGGCAGGATGAACGGCCATACTTTGCAAAACCTGACAACCATCCAGATGCTGGATTAGAGAGTAGTGGAGCAGAAGACGAGACAGGCGCTGATTGGGAGAAAGTCTCAAAGTTTGTGTTACTTTAGAAGAAAACGAGCTTCTAAAGATGTGGCCGTAGCTTTTCTAATTATCTGGTTTAACTGCATATTTACTCCAAGCATTAGTTCGTTTGAACAAACTAACTTACCATTTGCAGTATCTGGATAGAAAACACAGCTTGATCCTTTCTTGGAGGCTACAGACGTAGTAGGGGGCATCCATCAAAAGGTCTGCTGACAAAATCATCCAACATGGAGGTGATTTCCCCAACAAGAAGGCCGCATAAAACAAAATTTGGTTATTCTTACCCTGTTACACATAGTCCATCTGTCATCCATGTTTCTTTTTTATATAAATTCAACTGAATGTTTTTGCTTGTTTTGTCGCTACTGACAGTGAATTAAAATAAAAATCTTCTTATAGCTAAATAAATGTCTAAATAAAAGTGTAAAAATTACATTTTGCTTTATAATTTGACAAGATAAAGCTTGAGAATATGAACACACACACACACACACACACACTATATATATA
>JBAMHX010000025.1:4736615-4769213 GCA_037177515.1 Pseudomugil tenellus | reverse complement strand
CACACACACACACACACACACACACACACACACACACACACACACACACACACACACACACACACACACACACAGCCGAGAAGCTGTGGCTATTGATCACCGGTAGGGACTTACCTCACAACACATTGATAATCTGACAGTGCAAATCTTCAGACGGCTGCAGTGAAGTTAAACATAAAAGCAACAAAGATACACAAACATGGCAAATGTCCAGACAATTTGTACAATTCTTTAGTTAATTCTGTCATTTTAGGTTTTTTGTATTTAGGATAAAGATGGAATGAAGCTCCAGAAAAGCAAAAGGGGGTTAATTACAGTATTTGTCGATTTGGAACATTAAAATGAAAAAAAAACTAGAGATTTTAAAGATTGATATTTGACCTCCATCTTCATTAATCCTTCATTGACCACATTTTAAAAAGAAAAAAGCATTTTAGACGATGCATAAAAACACCCTGGAGCACCATTTTCATCAACACGAAGACAGAACTAAGATCCAAAAATGAAAAGAAAGAAAAATATAGAAGCCAAAAAGGTAAGTCTGGTCGTTCTAAAGGCAGCGAGTTTGACTGGTGGCACTAAGTTTGGACTTAAAAGTAGATACGAGTCAATCCAGTCAACCGACTACAGTGCATTAGATAAGATGTTACTCATCTACGGGATTATTACGAATGACCTCTGACCTCCAGTGGCGGGTCACCATGGTCCACTACACCTGTGTGATGTGAAATGCTTTCTTTTAAATTCTCGCAGAAGGCAGAGAAGCCTGGAAGAAGAAGAAGAAAAAAAAGGAGAAACAACGCTCTGTTCTGTTCATGGGCTCTCGCACCCCTCCCTGTTAGTTTTCACCCTGCAAGGCTAGTCAAGTGTTTTTGATGGATGACACCCAGCTTTTAAAGTACCTCACAATCCTTTGGGTTTTGTAGAGTTCTCAAAAAGACGCAGAAGTTTCTTCCTGAACGAATCCAGTCACAGGATACGGAAGGATGCTGCAGAGTCTGTTAGCTGGACAGAAGGAGTTACAGAGTTCCCGCTCTAGACGCTTTCCTTTTTTTTTTTTTTGCTTCCTCCTTCACCACTCGGCATCCCCGATGGCTTTGGAAAAGACGTAATCTCTGCCATTCAGATTCATGATCCCATCCTTCAGGTGGAATTTCCATTTGTTCTTACTTCTGTGGATCTGCAGAGGAAGCAGGAGGAAATGAGTGCAGTTGGACACGGTTTCCGATGTCCGCACACGGGGGACATTAAGCAGTGTTGACTTGTAATTGTGCTGAATTAGCGTGAAGCAATCTTTTCCTACCTTGTCGTACTGACACACCACTACATTCTCTGTATCGAACAGCTCCTGGTCTTCCTCATCGCTGACGTCGTCGCCGCTGTTCAGAGGCTCCTAACAAGTTTAAAAGAAGTTATTTAACACCCCGGCTGAAACGCAAAGCTGCTTGGTTTAGGCGTCTGTGATCACCTCTTCAACCTGCCCATCCTCTCCACCGTCTTTGTCTTTCTCCTCCTCCTCGTCTTCGTCGTACTCCTCCTCTTCGTCCTCGTCCTCGTCTGAGGAGGTGTCTCCTGCGCCGTCCACCTGCAGCATCATGGGAGGCTGCTGCGCCTGAGGCTGCTGCTGGGCCTGAGGTTGCAGCGGGGCCTGTGGGGCCGCTGCTCCCTGGGCCTGCGGAACCGGCTGCACCTGAGCCGTGGGTGCTGGCTGACCGGGCTGCGGAGCAATGGCCGCTGCCTGCATCACCTGCTGGGAAGAAGAAGAGGAGCACACTTTATTGTGCTGGAACGACGCTTGTGCAACTGTGAAGTTGGAAGAATTCTTTACAAACTGGCAGATTGGAGATCTGACCTGTGCGTTGCCTTGGACTTTGTTTGCTAAAACGATCTGCTGCGGCTGTATGATGACTCCGGTCTGCTGAGGAAGCCCACCCTGCAGAGGAGCCAGGACCTACACACATCCACAAATAAATGAATAGGGGATCAAACAAAACAAAAATCCATATTTTAATTAAACTGTCGGGGTGATAAGAGAGCAACTTGTAGAAAAGTTTAATGGGCCATTAAACTCTGACGTATTTTGATTAAACCGGTTATTAAACTACATTCAACAACTGTTGGTTTATCAGTCAAACATTATCTATAAAACACTTTGATTCAAAAGTGCTTTAAAACAAACAGACACACCGATGCAAAAAGACCTTTTCCATCATCTAATGAGGTAAACGTACTGTAGAAGTCTGAAGCCATCCTCATTTGATTAAATTCAAACCATAACATTTATATCACATAAGTTATAGATGAGTCATGTGTGATGTCATAATGCACTTTAGTATAACATTTAGGTTTTTTACTTTAAACTTTGAAAGCACATATACAGCTGTTCAGTGTTTATTAAATAACGAGCTGCTCTTTAAAAGGTTGGACTATAAATCGAGCATTAAATGTATGTATGTGTGCAAAGTGAACACTTATCAGCGCAAAACGACACCAAACACACAGGTTGTCCAACATTTTATGGCACGCTATACACACCGCTGTTGGCTTTTGTTTCAATTAACTGTTGGAGATTAAATAACTTCTGCATGTCAGCAACTTATCTGTAAATTTCCCCTGGAAGTTAATCATTCCCAACTTTATTCTATTCTACAGTTATTGATCAGATGCTTTTTTCCAAAGCGACTTACATCTGAGAACAAGAAGACCACAAGCTGGAAATCAAACAATAGGACAGCACAGATAAGTGCCAGTCAGACTGCGTAAGTCTAGTTGGACACGTGTTGCACGTAGTTCTAGAGACACTTTGTTTTTGTTCCAACTTTATGCGAGTAGCACATTTAGACATTTTCAGGAATAAAAAAGAAATCAAGGCCAGTTACTAAAAAATGCAAATACGGTATACCAGGTAAAAACAGCATGACCAAATCATGCTTTCAGGATATTTGAGTTTAATTGAAACGTCACAGGGTTGAAAAGCTGCGAAGAGCAGCTGTAAGCTCTGCACACAAGGCAGCTGCTCAGCCAGCAGAGTTCATCCACTTCTTAATGATCAACGTCTGATCGGAGAAGCTTTGTTCCTCAACACAGTCTGAGCCTATTGCTCCATATGGTCGTTCAGCCACAGTTCTCCAGACTTTAAGAAGGACTTAGATGTTTGTTTCTCCCTTTTGATCCATTCAATCCAGATGATCCAACACTACCTGGATCATGTTGATCTGGACTCTAATGACATTCATTCTCCACCAGAACTGTATCCCAGTCGTCCTACCGCGTCCGTTTCTCACCACTTTCTTAAGATTGGCTTCATGACAGCCATGTTTCATGGAGACAATTTTCTGATGAGGCTTCAGGCAAAAGTAGATTTATTCACTGTAGGTCCAGATGCATCTCTTCATCACTTCATGATCGTCCTTCATACCTGATGCTTCTACTTTGCCTTACTTGTCCAGTTTTCTGTAATACTTAAGGATGCAATGAAACACTGTGCAGCTATTGTCATCTTGTTAACACAAAAATAACTCGTTAGCAAATTTTATACAGATGAACGTCTCAACACTAAGATTCTTCCTTGGTCATGGAGCCGTTTTCTCGTCCTTCATCCTGTGTGACAGGAGGAGCAGAAATCGGTAAATGACTGACCTGCAACTAATTATTTTCTTACTCCTCATTTTGTAAAGGTGACGACCACGTTAACGTACAAAAACACAGTAATATTGTGTCCCTCTGTGATGTTGAAAATTCATACGTGCTGATAAGCAGGTGATGGTGTAAGGAGATGCAGCCTGTCATGGAAATTAAAACATGGAAGAGCAACAGCGTACGTGTAACATGAAAAAAGATGACAGGCGGCTCTAGATGCAGCTCTGCCGTCGTCCCAGAACGTACCTGCTGTATGACTGGTGCCTGCACACCACCAGGCTGCATCTGCTGCTGCAGCACGATCTGCTGCTGAGGCTGCTGGATCAGGTACTGAGCCCCGTTAGGGGCGCGGACCACCTGCAGGATCTGACCTGAAGGCGCAAAAACATGAAAAATGGCTGTTTTAATACAGGATGACATTTTAACTGTTAAATAAATTAGAAATAGAATTTGTTTACCTTGGTTGGTGAAGAGTTGTGGGTAGGGGGTGACCCCTGTGGGTAAAGCAAGCGTTGCTGCGGTAGCTGCTGCACTCTAGAGGCGGAAAGAGGAAACATCACACACACACACACTATTAATCTTGCCGGAGCAAAATAATCCACAACCTGAAGATTTAAATACTCAGTCAGGAAAAATGAGTTAACAGCTTTCAGGTTTAAGGTGAATAAAGATTCAGGTGTTTAGTGGCTTTGCTTCACTTCACTATAAAAATGTTCAGATCCTCCTTCATGCATTTCCTGCTCTGAACTGGTTTTACATCATGGTGCAAACTCTGCTTGCTAATGAGGAACCATCTTCTTATGGGAGTATTTGGGGAAAAACTAATGAAGCAGTGAGGTGTTGATAAAAAAAAAAGAAAATAAATGTGATTTTGAGACATTAAAAGGGAAATCTGATGCAATTCCAGCTTGTTTATTATCCGACGGATTGCTCAGTTTGGAGAATCAGCAGCTAAAACCAGATGAAGCATCAGACGGAGGATTTGTCTCCTTTCAACTTTTTTGCCCTTTACAGCCTGATTTGGCTGCAGCTTTTAGGATAAGTTGCTACGAAAGTACAGTGTGTTTAAATTCCTTCAACAAGCGCCAAAAAGTTAGTTTATCATCTATTTATTATTTTAATATTCTTGATAGAAATAAGCACATCAGGCACCATTCAGCAAAATGATCCTAAAGCTGCATCTACCTGCTCAATACAAAATAAACGTAAAAGATGTGACATTTATATTCTGTTTGTTTCAGCTTTTACAGCAGAAATGAGTCTGAAACTCGTGAGGATTTTCTTAATCTGACTGCAAATTTCGGACGTTCGCTGGTCGTTCTGTAGCAGAAAAACCATTTATCACTACAAAGCACTGCTTATACTGATGGGGAATGTAAGCAAGTATGAGGAGGTCACTATCTTACCAAACTTAACTTTCTTTAGACATTAAAGCTTATTTAACAGGAGGGTCTAACTGTGCTGCAGTAGCTATTCATTCAAAGGAAACTTCATGTTACTTCACCTGGAGAAACACCAGATAAATATATGCAGTTAGTTTTTTATGCCATATAAATAAAAAATAATAAAAAATCATAAAAAAAATAATAATACCAATAAATGTGAGCTTGTTTTATTATATATAAAATGACATAAAGGGGAAGAATTGGGAACTTATTTAATCGCGTGTCCGATTTTTCTGCGCAGTTAATCATATATGACCCACAACTACTCTGCTGATGCGACTGTACAGATTCAGCCGCATCAGATGAATGGATACCAGGTTTAAAGGTTTAAATGTCTACTACTGTCAAAAGCAGACTTTTTTTTTAAACACACGTGTTCAACCACAAGTTCACATAAAAAAAAATTAAAAAATAATTTCAAAAACATAACATGCAGACAGCATGTAGAACAACAACCCAATCTGCAGGCTTATCTCAGAGTCATGTGCTGCGTCAGACAGATTACACTGTTGAATATTCTGGATGAAGATTAAACCCTCAAACGCTCATCTCATCTGCATGCAAATCAGCTCACCATCCCCGTTGCACTCATGTGCTGCAGAATCTTTGGATCCTGGACTATGACTTGCTGCTGGGGAGCTGGAAAAGGAAATAAAATCTCATTCACTCAATGTCAAGTTCTCTCCAAGGAAACAAGTTCAGTCAGGCATCAAATTAAAACACGTGTATTTCTTCCCCCTCCCAAGCATCTGCATCAACTCACCTTGCTGTTGCTGAGGAGGGAGGATGACCTGCTGGGTCTGCGCCGGCTGAGTCACCTGCTGGACTTGTTGGGCATGCTGAACCTGCTGCTGCTGCAGGGCGCTCTGCTCCTCGGTGTGGAAGCCTTCTACCGCTTTAGACTGCAATAGTTTGTTCTCCCATAGCTGCAACATCACACAAAAACAAAAAAATGGTTAAAGATACAGCAGCAGCTCTTCCCCCCCATCACCCTCTTCCAACTTGGTGCATCTGTGAATAAGACTGTTTACCGTTTTCAGCTCTAGAAGAACTTGCTCATCCACTCCTTCATCCAGGAACAGCTCTCGTACCTCGTTGATCACATCCTCAATCACAGACCTATATAGTTTAGGCTGTAAATGGAGCAAATGCAAGAAAAAAATATTAGTTAAATTAAAGCAAGATATCTGCCTGGGCAACATTTATGAGGTGAACGTTTGAATAAAACATTCAGGTTGTAATTAACACGTTTTTGTTTCTGTATTTTCAACAATTAACTGGGATAAAAGAAGAAACATTTTTATGTACAGTTGCTCAAACTCAAAACTGATTATAATCCCTGCAAGCTGCGTGGCTACTCCAAACCCATCTTTCACTATGAATAAACGGGCAGCAGAAATGGCGGCCTCTCGCCAACAAATGAATGGCGGTTGAATTTTTAACGTCTACGCCGATGCGGCGGAGCAGACACCGCGCAGCCTTGGCTCCACCAAGCCTGCCGCGGAGCCCTCGGCGTCTCCTTCCCTCCCCTTCGGCCCGTCTGAGCTCCACTAAAGCTCAGCGTGGTGTTTATATGTAGAGCTGGTGACGTAGCGCGGTGTAGCACCGTCCCATCCCGGCCAGTCTATATTAGACAGCCAATATGGCGGTATAAAACCAGGCAGCGGAAAGGAGGAGGGCCAGAACCGAGAGAGAGAGGAGACGTGGAAGCCATTTTACGGAGCGGTATAGCTGCGCTCGACAGCCTCGCTCTTTCAGCTATATGTAGCGGAATGAGAGTATATTTTTCGGTGCTACAGCTTATTGTAGTTTGTTTTTTGCTAAGTAGCGTGACTTTGACGTTAGGGAACGGGGCAGTATTCGATATGTTGTGAGTGAAAGAGGTGGTTTGGGACGGCTCTCGTGCCCTCTGCTCGTGGAATGGTGGACAATGATCAGGCAGCTGACAGCAATGAAGACTTTCGGCTGAAGGACACTTTTAATATTTGAAAGTTAAACTTAATTCAGGCGCAGTGGATGGAGACTGTGCTTTTGGGTACATATGCATTTAATCAATTATACAACACTATTTAGCTTTAATTTAATATGGCCAGACAATAATTTGGCCCTTTGCTAAATTAACACAATAAACGTCCAAACGTCATGATCTGATATAAATTTCATAATACGGAAGCCTATCGTACACAATGAGCACGCTAATTTCAATAAGTCATTAATTTAAGCAAAAATAAAGCCTTATATTAAAAACGTTTGAATTTAAACTCACATACTTTAGTTTTAAAAAGAAAAAAAGTCCCCATTATGCAAAGTAAGCCATCTCTCCTCTAAATGGCTTCGAAAACTGATCATAAAGGCTCATTGGCTCTAAAAAAATTAATGAACATAACTGTGGCGTGTTTGTTAAAGCAGACTTATTTTTACTGTAACAATTAAAACAAGCTCGCCGACATCTTTCCATCAACTTTACCCCCAATTTCCCCCACTGACAGTCCTTAGAGATTGATCCTTACCACTGGGTTCGAGTTAGCCGAGCTCGCCATTATACGCGTAGTGTAAAAACCACACGGAACTAGGCGAGAAATAGAGCCAAAAAATACGAAAAAAGACTTAAAATAACTGGGAGCAGTATCTTAAAACAGCCGGCATCACGTTTGTAAATAAAACACAGTTTTATCGGTCTTATTTACAATCCCAGGCTGCGACTCCCCAGTCGTCCTCCTTCCGTCGTTGTCCTGCTTTATATACTGAGCGAAGGAGCTGCGAGTGCGCGAGACACAGGGCAGGGTCAAGTGGCACATAGCGCGAGATTTGGTCCGGAATGTGATGACTAATCAGCACAGTCGCTGCTGGGAAATGTAGTTTAAATATGTTAAGCTTTAAATACAGGTGGATAAATTAGCTTAGACCTTATGCCGTGTGAGCTTATTAATTCATTTAGTTTAACTGTAAACAATAAAAACTAAAAATAATTTTGCTGCCATTTGGCCAGGACTCCCTAAAAATAGTTTTTTTAAAATCTAAATGGGACTTTCCTGGTTAAATAACGTTAAATAAAGAAAAAAGAGAAAATAATCCCAACCTACCTACCGTGTATAATGCTTTCCACATATTTGTAGATACTTACTAATTGTTGAGTAAATATAAAAAAGTAAAAAAGTTTATGTCCAAGCACATACAGTAATTGGCTTTCTTGACATATTTACAAAGTAAAAGTGACACTTAACTGGCAGCTGTTATAGGCACACAACTAGATCGTATTGTATTTTTACAGTTAAAATGGTCATAGCTAATGTAAAAAATACAACAAAAATGTTAACAAAAAACTAGGGGTATTTTCCGTATTTCAGCAGTTGTTTATTTAATCTGCAACACATTGATAACAAGAAGAACTTGCTTTGAGTGAAATGACATATTTGATCACTTTTGAATTATCTATGATAAACTTTGTACTGTTGTCATCTGGTGGTTTCATGACTTTAATCCTCCTCATAACACAGTAAACAGTTTGATACACAAAAACTATTCCCCACACGCACAGGTAGATGCTAGATGATGTGGTATAAATGCTGCGCTGATGTCAACAACACGGTGTTGATGCTGAACAAGTACATGTAACTTTGTACTTGGGCAGCTGAGATTTAACCACTTAAAGTCAGTTTATTTATTATTTTATTTGATTGTCAGTGCTTGAGGTGGCACCCAGAGGACCGATCAGATTTTACATCCTCTCTTGCACTTGTCAAAGAACACTTCATGGTAGAAGTGTACTTCTACATAATTTTCCATGTAATAACATTATGCTGCCACAAGAGTGCGATCACATCACACAATTGGAAAACTACCACTTTTTCTAATTCCAAAACACACATTGATTCACTTGGTAGAGCATGAAACTTTTTTAAAATATATTTTAAAACATATGTTTTTCTTATTGAAGCCTCTAAGTTTGGTTGATATAAAAAAATAACTTGCCCTGATTATTAAGAGTGAACTTAAATAATAAAGAATTCCAATAAATTTGAGCTGACAGGCAAATTTTACCTCCACTTCTGTCTCCATGGAAACTTGCTTGGCTGGTCATTCTGTGGATGTGGATGGTATGGACTGGGAAACTCGTATCACTCTCTACATCAAGTCATCTTAATACGTGAGAGTGGCTCCTATCAAACTGCTGAATTCATCCGACTGAGAGGAAATCAGAAGCCTGCCTGACCCTGCCGAGAATGTGCTTTTCAAATCACTCGTAAAACAAAGTGAAGAAAAAAACAGATGTGGCTGATCTGTGCTGGCACACCAGAGCAGGACCGTCTCTTACCTTAGAGCCTCGCTCTTTACAACTGAGTAATACGATGCCCTCTAAAGATCTAGAGAACACTTTTTTCTCCCTTCTTCCCCTCCTCTTCCTTGCTGTAGTTGCATAGCAACTGAGGAGCTGCTAGCTCCAGTTGTGTTGTGGTGGGAGCGTGCTGCACAGGGGAGGCACTGGCTCAAGATTAAGCTGGTCCCTGCTTCAATTATGAATGGGCTTCCACCGCCACTCGCCTCTGAAATGGCACCACTCAGATTGATAAGACACCGAGGAACTCTTTGGTACACTTAACGCTTTTACTTCTCCCCTTTAAAGAGGGGGGGTGAGTTTGGCTTTAATCAGAAGTATTGAACTTAAATGATTAGAGGAAGTAAATGAATAATTAACCAGCAGAAGAGGCATGGTTATGATAAGACCCTTGTTGATGAGAATATGTGAGGTTGTATGATTGAGGTCAGACCTGAAAGCAAATTAAAGAGTCTCCAGTCTTACAAAGCTAGAACTTCACCAGCAAATTGGAGTGTGTGTGTGTGTGTGTGTGGAGGAGGGGGCTTTATATTTAACTTTAGGTTTAAGGAAGTTGTGCAGATCTACCAATCACCTTTCTTTTATTTTAAATCCAGAAAAAAAGAGCAGCCAAACGTCTCATCTGCGACTTGTATATATATATATATTTTTTTTTCATTTTATTTTTATTTTTTTATTATTGCAACCAACTGGAAGACAATACATCACATAAACATCATTGTAGTTTATCAGAAAATGGAAAACAAAAATAAAAACAACATTTATATATTTTTTTTTTTGCCACGGTAATGGACAACGTTGATATTTACATGTAGTGATGAAATAGGTCTTAAAATCATTCTTTGGCAATGTGATTGCACAATAAGGAGAAAAACGCAACATTTAATGAAAGATAAAATAAAAAACAGCCCAGGTGAACTCTGCATCACACCTCATTTTGACATATCTAATCTATGGCTTTCCAAAACTCAGCTCAGATAAAAACAAGAAAACATGGCAGTACCGCAGGTGCTTCTATTATCAGAAACAGAAAATGAAAAAATTTTATTTTAAAAAAACAAAAAACCAAAATGACAAGGATTTCTTTCAGAGCGTTTTGTTTGGCAGGTTTTGTTTCGGGAGCTTTTTAGGCAGTGTTGTGGGGCTTCTTTGCAGGTGCTGAAGACTCGTACTTCTGGGCCAGGAGTTCATCTTTCCTGCATGTCGTCAAGTGAATCAGAGGACAAAAGAGGCGGTTGCTATAAGCAACACGCTCTGCCCCCCCTCTCCACCTTTCCTCGACATGCCAACAAAACTCGTCACAACACTAGATTGTTATATGAAACACAGCAGAGTGCTTGACCCGAGCCACGAGGGCACATAAACATATCAGACGGGGGGAGGCGGATGGCACACAACCGGGACACTGATGCTGTTTCCTTTTTTTTTTAAATACGTCGGCATGGATACAGAATGCAAAGCCAGTGATGCATGCTACAGGTGGCAAAAAAGACTGTACCAGCTTTTGGGACATGCATTTTGTTTTCCCGCTTGGCTCGCTGACAATCGCTCAGCATCTATTCAGCTTGAACAAAAACCTCGTCTGGCTCTGCTGCTATAAACAAACACGGCCCATGTTTGCACCCACGAAGCTGCTTCCTCTTCAGAGCTGCATGAGAAAAAAAAAACACTCATGCATCTCTGTTGAAGCAGTCGTGTTTCAATCAAACCAGCATCATGAAGTGAGATGTGCAGCGAAGAACACTGAAGACGGAAAACAAATTAAAACAAACAAACAAAAAAAAACCTCTGATCACCAGATTGGACTTTTGCGGGCTTGACATCTATGACGGCAAGTCTTTTTTTTTGTCTTTCCTCTTTTTTTAAAAAAAAACAAAGGGTTAAAAATACTGTTTGCAAATTAGAAAAACAAACTAGTCGATCAAGACTTCTTACTTCCAGGTAGCCGTTTTCTTTTTTCCTTTTTTTTGTTTGTTTTTGGAGATATGAGGTTTCAGTCGGCACATAAAAAGTTTTCCATGCCCATCCGATTCGCACATTTACACTGAACAATGCTGATGGAAAGTTAAAAACACATACATTTACACACTTCTGAAATAAAACAAATCAAAAAGAAAAAAAAAAAAGGTTATAAATAAAGACAGGCAACACTCTGTTATGGCAACAGAGGTACTAAGGGCAGGCAGGGAAGGCAGGCACATGTTAAAGGGTGTGTGTTCCTGGGCACACAAACACACACACTCAACAGACGTGTTCTTAGATAACACCGGCGGGTAACACTGAACACCTAAAAATCACTGTACAGGCAGAAGAAGACGGAAGCCCATCCTCTGAGAGGTGATTCTGCCGGCTGGCCTACGTAGCCTGAACCCAAAGCCCAGAGGCGGCAACCTTGGTGGGCATGGGGAGGGCAGGACTAGGGGGGGTAGGGGGGGTATCTAATGGCAGAGTGATCTCCCTCATTCCTCCCTTAAGACGTGTCTTTGAAAGCCGCTCAAGATAAATGAAATGAAAAGAACAAACAAAAAGAAAAAAACCTCCATTACAACCACAGGTATAAGAATCAGCGGGGAAAAAAGTTTTTTTTTTTCCTCTAGGAACAAGGTTTATATGAAAATAAGTCATGCTTCATGCTAAATACATCGTTTATCTTACATGATCTTTGAATAAAAAAGATTTGCTTTTTATCTTATTTACAAGCACCCATGCAATATAACTGAGAAAGTCCTGCAGGTCAAATTGCTTCAATTAAGAAAGGAAAAAAATAAAATATTTTCTAACCTTTTTACAGAGTTGTCCACACAGGACAAATTGCTTATATCTTTATGAGGGTAGAGTGAAGGTAAACAGACACTAACAGAAAGACTTGAAACCCACAGTTCATGTATAGAGTTGTTGGACAGCGTCAGATGAGCAGGAAGGTGGTTGCAGCTACTGGTAGCTATGATATCTATGCCAGGCGTTTACGTCTATGGACAGAAGGACTGACAAAAGTTTAAGGACGTTTACATTAATGCAACGACAAAATGAAGGAGATATTGCCTCAGACCCGGCACATTATCCATCTCTATGGTAATAAACATGACCTTTTTTTATTCCTTAAATACTGTGAGAGCTCTTGAAATAAAACCACGTTTTTACCCATGATGCTTTTACTATAAGTGGTGTAAAATAATCTTAAGTGCATGAATATATATCACATTGGGTTTTACATTTAATTGACACTTAAGGTTGCTCTCTCCAGCTCTTCAATGCTATGCCTTCGCTTGCTTTGTTTAAAAAATAAAATAAAATATTTCCCGTCAGCTGTCGCATCGGCTACATAAAGAAACTCCGGTCGCGTATCTTTGGCACAGTCTCACATTTGTGCTCGTGGGTGTAAAGGAGAGTGATGCTTGAAAGTCTCCGTCCATCGTTTACCGGGCATCACTGCGAGATTTGCTACAGGTTCACGTGGAAACGAACAAGAAAGACAAAAAAAAAAAAAAAAAAACCCAGCCGCTTCTTTGTCGCTGTGCTCCTCTGTTTTTTTTTTTTTTCGGCTTGTCCAAATTAGTGACAGAACATGCTTCTTTATGGCTTTCATCCCCTTTTTAAACAAGAAAAACAACAAAGACAACATGAGAAAAACCCACGGATGTTAGTGTTGCTGAACATGTAGGAAAACATAGATTTTTGATATTGCCACAAATAAGTAGGATTCACCTAATGCCCTGCAGATAGATAGAGGGAGATGACGAGTGTCTGTTCAGATTAATGCTGTATTAACATTACCTGTTGACCTATTTGCGTATTGTACTGTAGGCGTGTGCGTTAGTGTGTGTGTGTGCATTTTGCATGACAGTATTTGTTTGTTCTATGTGTGTGTTTTAGTTTCTCAGGGCCTCTTTCTGCTCCTTCTGGCCCTTGGCGGTGCGGTTTGTGATGTTGTTGAGGCAGGCTCTGACCCCCGCCAGGTGGAGGAGCGACCCCGCCGCCTCCTTCATCTCCTCATCGTCGCTCTCCGGTGGCTTCTCCACCGCGCGCCGCTTCTTCAGCGGCAGTGTGTCGCTAATGCCCCTCGCTCGATTTTTGGTCCAGGGTAAACTGCTGCCCGGCAGAGTCCCAGCCCCCGCCCCCGAGCTACGTCTCTGTCCACGCAGGGGCTGCTGGGAAATGTACGCGGCGGCAGCAGCAGTGGGGATGTGCGAATCCAGCGGGATCTCCCGGGGCTCCGGTTTGACGTCCGACTGGATCTCCACGGCGATGATGTCATCGTCGTCCAGAGGGGAGGAAGAGTCTGCGACCTGGGATGAGCACAACCTGCTGGGGGACTTGGCGGTGCTGTAGGTGTGGTCGTCCTGGAGGTCCTCGCCACATGGGGGAGGCGAGTAGCAGGAAGGGCTGTCCTGTCCCCGGGTTAGATAATCTCCCAGGGATGATCTGCATGAAGCAAGCAGGAGAGAATGTAGTTACTCCTGCCTCCCTCTGCATTGGACTAAAAAACACATACATTTGAGGAGATAATCTGTCACCCTGAAATAGCCCCTCTGTGCCACATGTGCACATCTGTCCACTCAGATGAAAACCTATAAAGCCATTTGCTTTAGAAATGAGCAGAGTTGTCTGGTTGTTGGGATTGAGTCTGCTCTTCTTCTCTAATGACTAATCTGGATTGAGGTGAACATACATTAGCACTGTGGTGTGGAACAAAGAAGCAAACTCTGGTTCACTTTGTAAGTCACTCTGGTGCAGTTAGCTTGCAGTGTGAAAGCAATCCGGTTAGCCAGTAACATCACATCCTCAATAAACTGAGCAACTTGGATATGGAGGTAGTCATTGAAGTTTATAGTTTATATTCAGCTCTAGCGTGAAAAGCTTGATCAGGTGATTAGTGTGTATGTTTAATCAATGTGTAGTCCCTTCATCCACTCACTCATAACTGATGATATGGATTCCCCCAGATCACCTTAAAACTAACTAACTGTTTCCAAATGACTCTGTTAGCAATGTAGCTCCATGCTAACATCAGGTTAATACCTTACATAATAATAGAAGGCACATTATTAGGAGGCACTTCTGCACTGTGTTAAAGTACAGCTGAAAATGTGTGGCTAAATGTCAACATTTCAGGGAGGAATAAATAATAAACTACTTTTAAATTAACTTAAGACTGGCACAGTGACACTTGTACTGGTTTGAGACTGTAAAGACATTTCCATCCTCCTCCTACGTTCACCTGTTAATCACCTTAGATGGGACAATAAGTCTCCAACCAGATTTCAGAGGCTGCCAGTGCCACCCTGACACCCCCTTTGGCTCCGCCCCTGGCAGTGTGATAACTCTAGAGGCCCATTTAGCTACAACAGATTCTACAATATATTGCATCACAATCACATATTTTGCTCTCTCTTCAGAAGGTCTTTGCTGTGTCAAGCACAGAAAGACAAAGGGGGCGGGTATCCTGGCAATTCATAAATCATTAGGAGCATCAGCAGCTCTCCTCAAGATATACTACCCTTTAAAATCAGAGAGTTAGCATATTAATATCTTATAAGAAAAACATGCACCCCTCACAGTGATCAAATATTCACTGCATACCTTTAGTGAGACTTTGGGTATGTTTAATTCATTATGTGGTACAGACCATCATACTCTTATGCTCTCATGATGGATGTGCATGTCCATGCATGCTGCACGATGTTCTTTGGATCTCTCTCTAATAAACCAGTTTGTGTGTGAGAGACGGTTCTATAAACACACCTGAATGAAATGTTTCCACACAGCTGGGATCCTGTGAAAGCCTCAGACTTTTCAACACAATAAAGACGTAACCATGTAAACTATCAGTGGAAAATTTTGTGTATGTGTAGGTGTGTCGGAGAGGGAAAACCCTTTGCAGGGAAATCCCTATTTGCAATTAATTATACAGTTCAGGGCAACTGGGGTGAAGTTTACTAACCTTATGGCTGAGGTTCTGCTCCCCACAGGGCTCACAGGCAGGGGTCGGATTACTGGGAAGAGAGCCTGGCTCCTGACACGGGCGCCATTTTGGATTACTCCACGAGGAACTTAAAAAAAAAAAAGAACCAGACAATTTAGAAGCTTTAAAAAAACAAAAAAAGCTGTTTAGATATTACCCATGCGCTGCTCTGTTTCAGATAAACGAGAGGAAGCGCCTTCCAAACTTTATCGGACCTCAATAAGACGGCAGGAACGGCTCAATGAGATTTCCCTGGCCGTTCACGGAGACCAACAGGGCAATATTGATGAGCAAGGCGAGGTTAAATTGAGCGGGAAAGCGTCATAAATGAGTTAAGGCCGCTGTGATTCATTTAATTACCAACGACCGCTGGGCTCAGCTAAATCCAGTCTGTCTGATGCTGTGGGCTGAACAGCAGCCGCTGGACCCTAAAGGGGGATTCCACAGATTTTATAAAGTAAGGGCTGCATTTGTTTGACTTGCAGCTTGATCAACGGGCTGGATGAAATTAAGAGTCCAAACACATTCACAAACAAGTGCTTTCACCTCTTAACAACCCTCAAGATCATGTCTTTACCTAAAAACATCATCTCCAAATACATTTCTCCAGTTCTAAGGTCGAAAGGTGAGGGAATAGCAACAAATAACGCTACAAATGTACAGTTCACTTTAAATATTTTGTCATATTAACATGTTCAAAAGACCCTCAGTAGAACATGATACGAGCTAGATTAGGTTGTCGATGTGGAAAAAAAATGGATGAAACTAACAGGAAATAGAGCTTTTGTTAGAGAGGAAGATGTAGAGTTAAAATGCAATTTTTTTATTAATTAAACAGAAAACCTGATATGAATCTGCACCATTATATCTTAATACTAACTTACTCCATCTGGAGTTTTCTAAATAGGCTCAGTGGTCTCTTTGTAAGGTACACCTGTGGAGTGCTTCCTAACACAAACAGCTAATTAGACAATCACATGGCTTAAAGCAAAGATTTAGATTTTTTTAATTACAAGCCCAACAATTTTGACGAAAACAGCATGATGGATTGTTTTGAGTCCTTCTTATGTTTGTGTTAACATGCCAGTTGGCTGCAAAAGAACAAACTGATGACTCTGTACACCCCCAAGTAAAATGGCAGAAACTGGTAGGGTTCATCATAAAGCTACTGTGGTCACCATACCAGAGGAGAATGTGGATAATGCTCAAAACTGAGAGGTCACTGAAGAAAACTCCGCAGATATGGTGTACAGATATGTCTGTCAGAGACACAACACACAGCGAGGATGATGGAGCAGCTTTGTGACAAATCCCAGTATATCCTCCAGAGGCCCACTTGCCTGGACTTGAAAATCTGTTGGGACACTTCAATATCAGGGTTTACGTGCCCGGTGAAATATTTCAGCTGGTGGATATAAGAAAGAAAGCAGCTCTTACAGTTATTTTAGATTTAAAAGTTTTTCTGTGATTGATTTATCTCTTTTAACTTGCAGAACAAAGTAATCTATTCCCAGCTGCTTTTTGTCCTTGTGCTAAGCTAAGCTAAGTATCTCTGTTAACTCTCACAAGATACTGAATATAAAACATAATATAGCAAATTTTTGTCCACTTATGTAACATGCAGTACAGCTTTTTTATTTATTTTTTTATTTAAAAACAGTAACTAGATAATACTGATCCTTGTGAATACAATAGGCTACATACAAAGATCTGGTTAGTTTAATGATAAACAAATTAGAAGAATTTCATTGTTACAATTTGTGTATTTTGCATGGATTTAAGTACGAAGAAAGCTTAATCTTTCTGTTTTGTTTTAACTTTATAATAAAACAAATCCGGTGGTTTTCTTGTCTTGGTGTTTAAAGAGTGTTTAAAGAGTTTTTAAAGAGAAAAAAGGAAAATATATTTGAGTAAGTATTTTGGAAAAAAAAAACCTTTTGGTTTTATTTATTTCACTATGGAATAATAAATAAACTTCTTAAAGGAAAATTAATATGAATGCAATAAAGAAAAATAAGTAGAAAAACAAAAAGGTGAAGTGGCACCTCTATACTTGTTAACATGTTCTCAACATGTTAAAAGATGATTTTAACTCTCAGCAACAAGCTGAAGGAGTACATTCTTTAAAAATCTCCAAGCTGTTCTTTTTAACACTTCATTTTGCCCAGAGAAATTAGACTGTGGGCTAATAAAAAGAATAACTACTTTAGAATAAATAAAAATAATAATAGAAAATTCAGAGAAAGTTCCAGTTTCCCCTTGCTATAGGTAGATGATGTACTGTTTTCATGCTCTTAACCAAAAGTGTCACAGACTAAAAGAAAAAGTGGTATAATTGAATCAGACGTTCACAACTTCCAAATAAAAATGTACTTCTGAAGCAGTTTCAGATTTTCCATTGAGGTCACAGTCTTTCTGTTGGTGTCCTACTTCTGCTAAAGACTCGATCTACAGAGCTTATAAGATTTTAGAGAAAAGGAGAGAACCAAAAGCTTTCATTATTCAAGGCTGACTGCTCACCAAAGCCATCCCAGTTTGGTAAAACAGCTGCCATTTTCATCTGTAGGGTCACTGTGTCTCGCTGATGATGACCTGCTGTTTTCTTTGTTTGTGTGAAGGTGCAAGTTCAAACATCAATGCGCCGCAGCATCAAAGTAGTGCAGCGTCAGCTTTGTTTTTCTCTTAACATTCCAGTCCAATCATTACATTTATGATTAATATTATGATGACGAGAAATTTCATTCTCCCTTGGAGCCACAAGCTCATTAAAACATACAAAATGTCAAAGCGAGACCCCCCAAAAACACACTCATATATTTGGTTCATGCCCAAACCCACAGATGGACAAATGCTAGATGAATTATGATTGAGCTGTTTGTGATTTTGTCATTGTGAGTGTGTTTTGTAGCCTTTCCCCTGGCCAGCTGTGTCCACAGTAATCTTATTGACTGCAGTTAGCGTGGCTCTGCCCCTGATATCTCCAGCTCTGCTCTCCATAACCTTATAAGTAAGTCCCTGCACAGAGTCTCTTTTGTAATCTTGATCACTTGCTGCATGGCTCTGTGTGTGTGTGTGTGTGTATGTGTGTGTGGGCAGTGCATTAGGTCTCCTCGGGTTAACATGCACCCCTCCTTTCCCCACCTCTCACTCTGGAGTTGGGCTTTGGGTTGCCATGGCAACCATACCCCTTCCACATGCCACAGAGTAGTAGATCATGCATCAGAAGAGAAAGTGATAGAAAGGCAAAAGAAGGAGGGAGCGGGGGAAGGAAATACCGGGGTCTGTTTGACATAGACTTTCATAGCTCAGAGACACACTCCCGACCACTGTTTACCCTTGACACACATACACACTCACACACACGCACACACACTCACATTGCTCCAGTACTAGCATAGGCAACTTTCCTGCCTGTCTTCATCACTTCCCTTTTACTTGTTGGATTTTTTCCAATAAACCCTTCTATTTTTCCTCTGATTCCATCCTCTTGTGGATTTTCTTTCCATTTTGGCCCGTTTCTGTATCGATCCCGCTGTCATTCTATGTATAGAGGTGACTCATATCTCTGACTGAGCATGCATGCTGTCTCTGCAGGTAAAAAGCCTGGGACATATGCTATGGTAAGGTAAACTAAGCTGAGAAAGGCCAGGCAGCAATCTGCAAGCGCAGCACTATCTTTTTCTTTTTTCTTTTTATGAGCTTAAAGCAATTAAAAGACTTAAAAAAAAAAACTCTTAACATGAGTCGAGAAGAGAGGCGTCTGTCTGCATCTATGGCTTTTTCCTCGAGAGAAAATATCCTGTAGTCTGCGTTTCTTTTTTCCTACGTGTGGTCAGCTGCTTCCTCTCTGTCTGCCTCCTGCATCTTCGCCTGCCATCTCTCTCTTTTCCAGGGCAAATGCCTCCCTCCCCTCTCAGTAATCGTCCACCTCTGCTCCCTTATTAAATGAGTTCCACATGGTCCTGCAGGCTGCAGTCTCTGCACGGCCAGCAGAGGACAACACACGACACACATGGAGTCCTAAGGTTCAGAGGTCGCTCCCAGCAGACACTCAGAATGCACCCGTTTAAAAGCGGCCTCTCATTCACTCAACCTCCTCCTCGTCTGCTTGCCTGTCTGGCTGCTGTGTGTTAAACTGAGAACAGTCTGCGGGCTGGATGCATACTAATGCTGCCTGGCTGGTTGTCTGACTGACGGGCTGGATTGCTGTTGGGATGAAGTTGCTGGGAGTTTAACTGGATGGCTAACTGGCTTGTCTATCTGACACTAAGTGCTGTGCTGACTGACAAGTATTATAACTTGCAGAGGGAAGCCAAAACATAAGCGTCACGTGAGTTCCCTAACTCAATAAGCATTTTAAAACAAGCAACGCACTTTTTCTTACACTCAATGTGTTCTGTTAACTTTATTTGATGTGGACTCCTTCAGAATTTCAAGGTGTAATAAAACTGAACTAAAAAACAAATATATATTTACAACTATTGTATTTAAAAGGAGGAGAATCTCCTTTTGCGAGTAGCTGATGTGAACAATACATTAAGTTGAGGCCCTCATTTCCTTTTTAGGAAGAAGGTGTGATTATTTATGGACAGAAGAAATAAATGCACAGTATAAAAAGCAGTGTCCTAAGTCAGTCTTTGACGCCTGCTGTCCTGCTTATTTTGGATGTTCCTGCTGATTAATGAGTCTACAAGCTTGTGCAGCTGTTGAGAGAAGTCATTTGACTTGAATCAAGTGTATTGGAGCAGGGACACATCTAATGTGCACCCTATGCCCTACATAGTGCCTCATATAGTTGTCGGACCATTTTGTAGGGATGTCCAAATGTATTTTAAGAAAAAAGTAGTACACTCAAAATTACCCACAATGCATCTTGAAAAGTAGTGAGTATAGATGGTCACTATACGGGTCAATATATACCACAACGCATTGTGGGACCGGAGCTTACAATGGCGGAAATTACATGAACATCAAAGAAGTTTAACAAAAAACTACAGAGAATCATTTTTATTGAATAGAAATAAAGAGTAAAATACAATATTACGGAAATAAAACACCTAATTGGGTTGGATTTGGAACGACACATTTAAGTGCGATGTCATTGCCATAGTTACAGCTGGTACTCACCTGATGTGAAACAGGGAGAAAGTAGTGAGGGAACTATATAGTGTATGTAGGTTAGCCCTATGTAGTGAATCAGAAGTTAGGGCATCGGGTGCACATTCGCACACAGCCTAAGTCTCCGTTTTTAGTATATTTTGTGGTAGCATCACAGCGCCACTTAGAGGCCTGGCAGACGTACTAATGTGTCTTGGTGATTTCGTCTGGATGCACACATTGCTTTGTGAGTTTTACAACAAAATCTATCTCTGTGTGAATGTACCCTGAAATACCACATGCATCTCCCAGGACCTCTGTCTTGTTAGCTTGTTTGTCATTTCGTATTAACATCACTTTCAGATACTATTCATCTACTGCAGATAGTTTTAATACGTCCTTCTTTTGTCCTCAATTTGACACAATTACTAATGTGCTGATATATTCCAAAGTTTCAGATATAGCTCTTTAGGAATCACACTGTTGAGGCAAAAACATTTCTCAGTGTCTAATGAACTGTGTTTGCTTTGGTATTTTTGTTCCACAACTAAAGAAAAGATAAACAGATTAATGTTTCTTTTTGATAGACTGCTAGTTGCAAAGTGTCAAAAGATACCACTTCAATCTGGTTCTTTGAGAAGTTTTCCATCCGTCAACATTATACTGGTTGATAGCATGATAGCATTTCCTTTTTGCATGTGTTTTAATAAAATCACAACCCTCTGATGGGTCAGATATTATGGAAGCAAAGCCGTACCGTAATTCAAATTAATTTGCATTATCAAAATTGCTTTTTCATTTTCAGGATGCATTTTTGACTCATACATAAAATCAATCATCCAAACTGCATTTTCATTTTCTTCTTCAAGTCAGCTCACTGGACAACTCGATTCAAATAATAAAGAAATTTACATTTAAGATTTAATCTTCAAAACATGCCTTAGCACATATGTAGAGGATATAGCGATGCAGAGATCGTATAGTGGCTGCGACAGCTTTCAGACTGGATAATAAAGGTTACAACTGCTTGGAAAGTGACAGATACACGTCACTCCATATCTCAGAATGCTGTTTCCATTTGAGATATATTACATAATTTTGTTTACTTAAACTATCCTGTCAGAATAAAACAGCACTTATTACAAATTATTTTACTTTTTACTTGTCTCTGTCATAATGACTTTCTTTTAGTACGTTTATTTATTTAGATATCTGCTGGTGTCTGTGGCTGCAGCAAAGTAACTTTATACTGTCTTATTAGCCAGCAGATATTTTATTTTGTGGCCGACAGGTTAATAACATTTTTAAAGGCTTTTTGGCCGCTAGAGGCCTTTTCTTCATAGTAGCTCAGCAAAAAAGGGGATCAGAGAGAGCAGATAATGGCAACAAAGTGTTCCAGGCTGTGACTCAAACCTGGGCAAACTCTTGTTTAGCTTAGCTGTAGCACACTGTACATGTGGTAGCTGCTCAACCAGTAGAGCTACATGCGGCCCTGAGTAAATGTCATTCTGAAACTGGCGTAATATTACTCTTTAAATATTAAAAGGGACTAATTAGATCAAGGATCACCCACTCTCGGACACTGTTCTGCAGGTTTTAGAGGTTTCCCCGCTGCAAGAAACCTGAATTAAATTAAAAGGATGTTTTTGTCAAGTTTTGCACAAGTCTCTTTATGAATCATTACTTTGACAAGTGTGAGCTGAGCAATCTGTTACCACTTGTTTATAACCACTTCAGCTCTTCTGGAACGGCTGGAGTTTGTTTATGGGAATATTCTTTTTAGGTCAGGTACTGATGGACGAGATGGGCTGGCTCACATCTTCCACTATCAAGCAGGCCAGTCAAGTTCCTCCAAACTGACCTGGCTGATTCATGTTTTCATGGACTTAAACAGATTAATTTAACAGTTTTCTGGAACGTCCGAATACTTCTGATCATCCAGTGTTTGGATGTGTCAACCTTGAGTTCCCCCTGAACCGCTGCTGCTGGGTGACTGGGAGACATTTTAGTGCACATCCGCTGAGAGCAGAACACCTGTTAAAGCTTTGGGAATGGGAGACGGAAGTATGATGCTGTTCTTCCCTACTTTACAGCTCCTTTCCCGTCTGTCACAACTTTCTCTCTCCCTTCTGCCTCAGATGATCAAATCTGAACATTCTTGCCCTAACTATTTTCATGAAAAAGGAAAACTCCCCCTTTTTCTCTTTCATCCTTCTAACATGTGCATTCCAACTCGGCCTACGTGTCATCTCTCCCTATCTGTCTATCCATCGGTCCAGCTGCTCAGACACATCACTCAAGACTCTGCACGTCTAGAGGGAGTCCAGGTTTTCAGGCACTCTCTCCAACTCCGGCTCCTTGACCATTACTACTCCATTATCAGCGGCGATAGAGAGCTCGCCACAGACGCCTAATGTATCCATTTCCCCCTCCATTTAGGGCTCGGCGGCCCAGCTAGCTCCCAGAGTGCTTCCTGATTGGGATTGAATGTCCATTTAAACTGCCGTCCAGCCACCAGAGAGGAGGTCAGTGGGAAAAGGAGGAGCGGAGGAGAGGAATAATGGGAAATATGAGGAAAAAGGAAGTGAGACTACACATATGATGAATGGAGGAAGCGATGGGATTGCTACCAAATCTCTGCTTTGAAGTTCAGCTTCCACCCCCTCCCATTCCTTTTCTCTCTCTCTTATTGTATCTCAATCACTTCTTCTTTTTTAAAAAAATAAACTTTCAAATACGCCTCGGCAGAAAAAAAGCATTCCTCCTTTGGCGGCGAGCCAAGTGTCAGAACTCAGCGCTTGGTATTCTCAAGGTGCACTTCTAAAAAGAGGGATTTGGAAATGAGATGATTGGAGTTGGCACATCCGTAAAGGGGGGAGGGAGGGGAGTACGAGAGAAGATGGTGAGACAGAGTGAAAGAGAGGAAAAGAGAAAGAAACAGGCAGAGGATCTCTCACACACACGGAGTACAAGACTTGTGGAGGTGAAAACGGTACCTTGTAGGAGAACTCCTCCGTTCTTTCTGAAGAGGGGACTCCCCGACCACAAAGGAGGACTAGAACAGAAAAAAGAAAAAAAGAAAAGGAGGGAGGGGATGAGAGAAGGAGAAAAACTGGTCAATCATTTGATCACGTAGCAGCAGCCATGCAGCCCAGCCGGCTTCATCATGAGGCAGATAGCGAGGCAGGAATTTGAGCCCATAAGCCAATGCTTCTGATTATAGTGATTAGAATCCCGGGTGTCCCACTGTTGCCATTATTCCCTGTGATTACCTCCGAGAATTACAGCCTCGACGCTGTAGTCCATGGGGGTAATTTCTCATGACAACCCCCCACCGCCCTCCACTGGTCCATTCAGACACAACCATCACCAATGTGCATGCATTTAACACACGTGCCATGCAGGCATGTTTAAGACAGATGTGCATACAGGGTGACACATTAAAACACAGGCGTGTAGGCATGCTGCTGACACACACACTCACACATCTGGGTTTTTCCTAATTTATAGGAACTCCTAAGCGTTATAATCCACTCTCGTGCAGCTAACCTTGATATTAACCCTAAATCCAACCATTCTGCAGCAATCATTCAAACTTGGGTCAAGCATTTCAGTGCACACAAAGCTGTCAAGCTTAATAGATTCTCAGGGTTTGGACCCCACATATCCAGCAAAACAAAAACTCCTAACACACACACACAGAGGAACACACAAAGCCGAAGACTCACTTTAAGTGATCATTGCACCACTAATGAGGGAGGTAATGACAGCATTTCTCACATAGACGGAGATATCCTCATTCACACATCCACTCACGCAGAAAAAAAAGAAAAAAAACCCACAATGGGCACAGTTCTGCTGCTGGAGCCATAATTTTAAGATAGACAGAGAAAGATGGAGGGATACGGATGGAGAAGAGAAAGAGGCTGTAAGAGCTTTTCCAGGTTGAGTGGTCTTTAGCTCTCCATTAGACTCACGGCTGCTTTCCTTTTTCCTTCCTCTGTAGCCAGACAGGCTGTTCTTTGAGACAGACAGTGACATTAAGGATAAGCTTTGATGGCTTTAGTCATACCTTATGTACAAACACACACACACACACACAAACAGGACAGGAAACACCTGGAGATGCTGTGAACTCTGAAAAAGCATCCCACTTGTTTCCACTTATCGGCAGACTTTCCTTTGTAAAGCCAGTTGTGTTTTATGTTGCTTTAATCTGCTGAATGAGAGGATTTGGATGTCCGCACTCGTGATGCAGCTCTCACTTCGCCAGATGCAGGAGGAAAGATGGACATACACACACACACACACACACACGCAAACACACACACATACAGGCAGTAAAGCAAAGCAAAAGCAGCGAGCGCAAATTTCAGCCCTGAGCCACCTGCTGTTGCTATGGAGAGTTGCCACATTGCGTTGCCACGGCGATAACATATTTTTCCTGCGCTAACAGCCTGCCCCCCCACCCACCACCCCCATTCTCATTCTCCCCTCTTTTTTCACTCCTTCTTTCCGCCTCTCCTCCCATCTCTCAACAAATGGCTTCACAGCGTGACAGCACCTGACTTATACTATATGCGTTGCCATGGTGGCATTCCCGTTGCCAGGGTGACCCTGTGCATTAAATGCAGTGGGCGAGGGTATATTCCTCTCCCTCCCTCTCTCCCATAACCAACATCATCTAGCAGCATCTCTTTTTCACCATTTCTTTTTATGTCCTGCACAGGAGGAAAAAAAAGGAGAGCAGGAGGAGGAAGAGGAATGAAAAGCACTCCTCCTCATCCCCCCTTGAGACACTCTCCTTCCATCTATTCTTCCTCTCATCCAGATGCTGATGGGGTGTGAAGGAATGCACCATGGAGCTGACCTCCTACCCAGCATGCTCAGTCTCTTTCTCCCTCTCTTTCTCTCTCTCTCTCTGTCTCTCTTACACACACACACAAACACACACATCTTGTTTGGAAACGCATCCATCGGATACACACATCTTCGCACAGACACACACTCCCCGACGCACTTCCCATGAGCTGTAGCTGCACGTGGGGGTCGACCGGTGCAGCGTGAGTTATTACAGTCTATGAAAAAGCAGGAGGTGTGAGCGACAAACGGCAAAGGACAAGAAGTGCTCCTCCTGCAACTCCCTCCAACACCACTCCTCAGCCTCCTGCTCCCTTCTCCTCCGCCTCTTCCTCTCCATCTATCCCCATCCTTCTCTACGTTCATTCTCTGCGTTCAACTGCTGCAGACAGTCCTTGACCTTAACATAATAGACATGCTGTGCAGCCATTCACGGTCATTACACTTCATACATAATATTCCTGAGAGTGAGAGCTCTTGAGAGAGATATCATGTTATATTGATTGGAGTTGAGCTCCTGGATACAGACGACAGGATCCGGAAACTTTGCTCCAAGATTTTCTATCCTTTCAGTATTTATCAGACGAGATTTATCACGCCGCCGTCTCGTGCGCACTTGAAAAGTTTCAGAAGCAGATTCAGAGTACACATTTTTGCTTTCAGTCGTAACACAAACTCTGGGTTTCTACTTTATACTCTTTAAAAAGCAGTTTGTAAACATGTAGGCGGCTTATTTTTCCTCTTTATGATACCTGTTCTCACTGCATTATACATGATTGCAAAGTGAGATTACGCACCTTTCCTATGGATTGCACAGTGGAGTAGAGGGTAACACTGCAGCCTAACCGTGAGAAGGTTGCTGGTTCGAGCCTTGGCTGTGAGAGGTTTGAACAGTGACCTTTCTGTGTGGAGTTTACATGCTCTCCCTGTGGATGCGTTGCATCTCTCTGGATTCTCCGGATTCTTCCCACCACACACAGACATGCATGTTAGGTTCATTGGTCACTAGGAATTAATGCGAGTGTGAATGGTTGTTTCTCTCTATATATCAGCCCTGTGATGGATGGCGACTTGTACAGGGTGTACCACCCTCCACCTGCTAATTGTTGGGATAGGCTCCTCCCCCTTGTGACCCTGAATTAAATTAAACTCTATAGAATATGAATGACTGACTTATAATGAGAGAATTAGTAAAGACTGCTTCTATGGAGTCAGCAACACAGCTAAACGTGGGTAGCGCCTCAAAAATATTCTCTTGTTGGGGCTCCCTCCCCCACTATGTATGCATATATATATATATATCAAGAAACCCAAAATCACTTAACAAAACAGATACAAAGATAAATAAATAATTTGACAAGATTTTCCATTAATAGAGTTTATAATCTTTTCTAATGAAGTTAAGAGAAGCTACAGATCAGATTAATCAAACTGAGACACTACTGTAAAGCGTCGTCTTGAGACATTTGTTGAGGTAGTGACGGGATTTCTGTCAGACAAGTGAAAAGAAAACATCCTTCAGTCTGTAAGCAGTTCAGCACATATTTAATCAGACAATGGCTCATTACCTCTGCCAGAGAGGTTATGTGGTTGGATTCAGTTTGTTTGTCTGTTTGTTAACGGGATTACTCAATGAGCTTTGGACAGAGTGGGGCATGGTCCAACTTGGAAGTGATTAACTTTTCATGGCAATTCGGTTCTAGATCTGGTTCCAAGAGTCCAACCACCCCCCCACACAAACACACTCTCACACACACACAAATGCACTTGTACTGCCCTTTGGAGGGTCTTCATTGTGAAAAAAAAAAGAAAAAAGAAAGAAAAGAGCTTGTTTTCAACTGGTTAATTAAAGTTTTATAATTTTTGGATTCGCCCTCCCTCCAATATCTTGTATGGGGAATCAATCTAAATACATGCATGCTGAATCGGCTAAAAAAAAAAAAACACCATATTCTGAGTGCAAAGGGTGAAAAAGAACAATTGCATTTTAAATAAAATTTTTAATTATATCTGTTATGTTAAATATAATTCAGGTGGTGAAAAGAGCGAGCCAAAAATGCACAAGAAAAAAAAATTATTTTAATAATACTAGAAAATCTAGAGTTTATTTGATTCTGTAGAGTTTTAGTAAAATTTTAATTTTCTGTTCTGAAAATGTATTTTATCAGATAGAACTTAATCTGCATATTTTAATGGCTTTCAACTTGGAACGGAAAATGTAAGTCAGACAAAAAAAAGTTGTGACATCATCAATAATAAAATAAAAATATTCTGCCTCTCTAAGGAAATTTAAAATGTGTGTGGAATTGCTATTAATATCTAATTTGATTTATACAATTTTTTAACCATTCTGTGGGCGCTAGTGTTTTTGTTTAGTAGGTAGACAAGAAAGTGAGTCAGGAAGACGTCAGGACTGAACCTGGATGGTTGATTATGAGGCTGTAGATCAAGCTGGAGATCTGTCCTGCAACTTTTCAATGTATCCCTTCTCCAAAATATCTGAATCGAATGACTGAATTCTCTCATCTGCATGTCATCCAGGTCTGCAGAGGCCTAGTAAGAAGCCAAACATTCAATTCAGGAGTGCTTGAGTAGGAAACCATGTAAAGCTGCATGGTAGTAGCTTTAAATGCACTTCTAGCAGCTAGCAGCTATCATGGCCTCAACTTTCTCTATGAAGCAGCTGCTTTACCAGTTGCACCATCACCATGCTCAAAGGAGCGTTCAGCAACAACCAAACCAGTCGTTTTTTATGTGTTTTTGCTTCTGAATTGTAACATTTTGTCGACAGCTTAGTAACCGTACTTGGGCTTTTGACTCCTCCGTAGGTTAAAACTGTCAGAAACAGCTGATAAACTTCCCAGCTTCAACAAAGTGATTCGTAGTACGCTGCAGCCAGATTGAGTGTTAAGTCTCTTCACTTTACCCAACATTGGGAAAGCAGGATCCGGCTATGACCAGAAGAGCTGTAAATATACACCACTAAACAGGGCGGTTGTCCACGGCTAACTGCTTCTGCTTTGACAAGCTAAAGACTGTTTCTTTTTCTGTGGGGCTCGCCCTTAAACGGATCACGCCGCTATTTCATCACTTCACATGGCCTCTCTCCTCCAAACACAAACAGCTAAGCAACAAATCGACCGACTGAAAGCGACCGAATTGAAGACGCAGCTTTCATAAGAGTTTACAAACTGTTTATCAGCTATTTTGTATTTAGAGCAGGGACTTCTTGCCCGAGGAAACCAGGCAATCAAAGACATCTTCTTATGCTATGGGAGCCGGTGAAGGACATTTTATAGATGAAATAATCATGTGCTGTAAGTGAAGTTCATAGAACAGAAACACACACATGCTGCAGGTGCTGCATCACGAGGGACTTCCAGCTCCGCTCTAACCAAGAAAAGCCCTTCCCTGCTCCCATTTCCCACTGTGCATGAGTGTCAATGCAAATGAACAACCTCGCCTCTCCACACTTCCTCCCCCTCCCTCTGGCTGTACTCCGACCTCTCCTCACTGCAACATCTCCTCCGCCCCCTCCCATTCAAACCCGCGTGTTCCGAATCCAGTCTCCAATTTGTCCCACTTCCCCATACCTCATTGTTCAAAATGACACTTTTACATTTTATGGTGAACCAATTATTCTGTCTTACACAGTCCGCTGGCTTTGCGAGCCAACCTGCCCGGATCAGCTGAGGGAGCGGGGTGGAGGGCCGCCGCTCCTGCGGCTGCTAGCGGGGTCCTCAGAAAGAGAGGGAGCGAAGAAGCGGAGGAGAAGAAAATAAAAAGACGACTAATGGTATCTCTCTCTCTGACTTATCCACAGGGATGGATGGACGAGCTACCGAGAAGTTAGCAGAGGGGTCAGAAAAAGACGAGGAGAGTGGAAAGGAAAGAAGGGAGGTGGATGCCGCTGCACTGAGCAGAGGTGTGTGTGTGTGTGTGAACAAGGGGTTGCAAAATAAAGTGAGGTTAGACAAAGGAGAATTTAATTGAATGATAAAGTGATAGAGAGAGAGAGAGTGAAAAGAGAGAAAAGGAGAGCGAAAGAGAGAGATAAATCACAGCAGGGATAAATAAAGAAGATGGAGCAGAGGGCGCCTCCATAGTTGCAATGTATGCCTGAGGATGAACGGGAGGGTGTGTGGGATATTAAAAGAGGAAAGAAGGGAACAGAAGAACAGAAGAGGAGGGATGGAGGAGATGGTGATGGAGCGGACATGTGGAGAGAAAGAGAGAGTGTTTTACCTGCGATGAGCCTGAGGGGGAGCGAGATAGGAGGAGGGACAGGAGTGTTGTTGCATGAAAATAGCGTGCAAAAGAGATTTAAAGAAAGGATGGAGGAGGTCAGCTGTAGCGCCTGCAGCAAGTGGGTGCAGAGAGAGTGACAGATGGGGAGAGGATAGAGGGAAGCAGATGAGTGTACACTGTAGGTTTTGTGTTATAATTGGATATCGGCACTGAAGTCCTCATTTGATTGGTTTTCTTTGATTCTTTTAGATCCACTTACAAGAGATAAATATAAAAAAGTTATATGAGAATATTTTATCCTGATAACTTTTATTGTTTCTCTATTATTAAACACAATGCTGCCTTCTCTGTTGGAAGCCAGGAAAACGGGCAAAGTCGCTTAAAAGCAGTTACAGACCCTGTGAAGAATGTTTGATGCAAATATGTGCATTAATTTGGGGAAAAGTTTGCTATTTATTTCTGTTTTATCCTGATGAGCTAATCTTGAGTTTAAAAAATCCTCCAATTTAATAAAACAATGTTTGGATGAGCCTGAAAATGAGTATCTGGTACAAATACGGCTTAATTCAGCAGTCTGAACCCTGTTAGACAAGCTTTTTTGGCATTTCTTTACGTACCTGGATTCTCAAAGGACCTTCTTTGAATGTTCTCTGTCTTTTTCAGTCAAGATGATCCTACACCGTTTCAGTAATATTGAAGCCACGTCTCCGTAAAACCTATTGCCACTGATTTTCATTCCAATTCTCATGTCATCTGCTGTTTCTCTTCATTAGAAACGGCTTTCTGACAGCCATTGAAACCATTTCATTAAGCAGCCAGATACATTTCTCAGTTCTTTTATAATCCTATGTTTCTTAAGGCCATTGCTTTCACTTATCCATGTGCTGTAGATAGTTTTTTTCCCCCTTTTTTTGTTCTGGCACTCCTTTTGTTCTCCACTTCTCCAGTTTCCTCAATCTTCACATGCTGTACACCATGCCGAGATCTACCGAGTTTCCAGCTAACAGCTCTTTGGGAATCACCTTGTTTCTGTCAAACTGTGTTATCTTTGGCCGTTTTCTGTACTTGTAACAGAGGAAATGGGAAAGATGCATTTTTGCGACACTCTACCAGTAAGAAAGTGTCTGAAGATAGAATATAAAGTTGGTTCAGCGCCAAGTTTCCTCTTGCAGATTCGAGCTTTAGCATATTTTTTCTCATTAAAGCATCCTGTGTCTGCTTCCAACTTACCTACACAATTATTTTCTTTTAAAAGGAACAGGAATGTCTTGTTACTGCACGAAAAAATGAAGTATGTAGCTTTACTGGCTGAATCTTGCAGAACTGGTTTTACTAAATATTTTGAAGCTATTTTCTGACACATCTGGTTGGAAATGCTTTGACTGACCACTATCCCTTTTGGCCTTCGACCACTTTTCTTGTGCGTTGTGCAGTTTTCTTCTTTAGCCTTCATTAGCATTGATGTTTTGAAATAGTATCAACTATTTCCAAACTATTATGAAGTTAATACACAAGAAAAAGCATTAATGTGGCATCAAATGTGACCAGTTTTAGCTTCTCAATGCAGAGTTCAAACCATTTAACCATTTTTTTAGTGTTCTGCATGTGTTAATATATGTCTAAGCTCATTTTACTACATCGATAGTTTACTATTTTTATATACTACTATTGCCTCTTAATTCATAAAAGTAAAATGAAACAATGCAGCTTTATGGATGATGACGGCTACAGTCACCACGGAGTTTAATCAGATCGGACCGCAGGGGTCATTTTTACCTGTGGTGAAACGACTGTGGAAGAGTGGGTGGGGAAGTGGAGGGGGCGGCCATCCCGGGCGAGTAGGGGTGGTACGGTGTCTTCTTCAGCGCCTGGATCAGGTTGTGCCTGTACTCCGGATCTATGGACCACAGGGAGCCTTTACCTATGCTCTGAAGCAGGGAAGGAGAGAGAGAAAGGAAAGACAGAGAGAGAGAACTGTTATTGGAGGCGCTATCAGGCTCCTGAAGGCACATCACAAACACGGCGCAGCATGCTGACCTGAGCTACCAGGTGAACAGCCCAAACACAAGCTCAAAGTCCAGACCTTATTTACCCAACCACCTGTACACACAACAATCCTGCATTCCCACTGAGAGGAAGACCTTGAGAAAAGCCTGTGCATCTATCAACTCAAACACTGACAGATTACTGCCTCACTCCCCCCAAAAAGACATCAGTTATACAAACATTCCCATTTTCCCAAGATAGATAACACTCCCCAGAACGAGAATCGACACATTCTCAATGCCTTCACGCTGTTTTCCCAATCCCGAGCCCTTCCTTGGAAAGGAAAGGGGAAGGAAAGGGGGGGATCACAAAGCTTCTGTCTGATTAAGACACAGGGAAACTTTTTCCACTCCGGAGGCGATGATGGTGTGTATTTTTAGATCAAAGCAGCTTCCTCCTCACCTAATGAAGCTGCCGGCTCCCAAACTGAGTGAAGCCAGCCTATAGATTATCGAAGCCGGCATGAAAACACGCTCCTCGTCTCACTGTCGCAGCCTTTTGCATCCTTTCATCTCAACGTGGCTCGTACATCGACAGAGGCAGAGAATGGCAGGACACAGGAAGGAAATTCAGGCCAGTGGTTTTGCTGGTCAGTGTATGCTGTGTATGCTGGTTTCTGTTGACACCGTCGCAACTCTGAGGTCACTTCATGCATTTCCATGCTAACGTGATTTCTGATATAGTAGTAGTAGGGATAAGAACCCCACCCAACAAAAAAATAAGTAAATGTAAAATATATAATTGTTAGACAACACCTTGCATGTAAAATGAGCTGCTGCAAGTTGCCAAATGGCAACTGAAAGATTAAAACGAGGTGTGCGAGGTGGTTAGCGTTGTAGCATCATAGCAAGCAGGTGTTCGGTTCGATCCCTGACTCGGGCGGTGGTGTATCTGTGTGGAGTTTGCATGTTCTCCCCGTGTTAGCGTGGGTTCTCACCGGGTTCTCCGGCTTCCTCCCACAGTCC
>JBAMHX010000025.1:4712151-4724456 GCA_037177515.1 Pseudomugil tenellus | reverse complement strand
ACACACACACACACACACACACACACACACACACACACACACACACACACACACACACACACACACACACACAGCAAGTGGCTGCATTGTCACTAAATCTGAAGTAAGGAATAAAAATTGTCATTTCCCTTCAGGGGATTTTCATCCAGTTCTGACCGGTGCAAACTTTTGCTTCAGAGAAGGAGGAATCTCGCGTTGTACCCTCTAATTACCAAACATAACAGCAAAATATTGACATTACATGGAGTTGCTGTCATGACACACAAAAATGGGAAAAGGTCTAATAGTTACAGCACCACAGAAAATGGTGATTTAACACTTCTAGCTGGAGAAAATTTCATTGTCAAGGGTGGCGTGATAATTGCATAGAAGCCACCACAAAACCTTTAAGTCTCGGGTGTAGAACATCAGAAACAACATGCAGTGATGAGACTCCGCTCGCGGTGGGATATCTGTGACCAGACGTGATCATGATTGAGGGTAATTTAGCAAGAAAAAGAAACAAATTAAAGCGCAAGTTCAAATCCATCCCTGCTCCAATCAGACCGTTATCCTGCTATGATAAGAGCAATGCCGGGCTCGTTACATGCAGGCAGAGCGCGGTAATTGAAGGGGAAGGGGCCCGAGAATCACACCACAATCAGAAAGCTCACTAGCGGGTCTTTGATTGTCCTCTCGCGCAGACAGCTGTGGGAAGGACCCGACAGCAGCAACAGCAAAATGTAATCTGCTCCGCTCGCTCTGAGCCTGAATGCAGACACACATTCCCACCACTCTCTCTCTCGCAAACATTAACGACAACACACACGTCTATATGAATGTGCACACATAAAGCAGCCCCATCAAGGACACGGGGATTAAGTCTAGATATGTTCTGGCCGGTCTGTGTGCCGCGATCACTCCCTAATCCAAGGTGATCATCGGCCGATCTGTCCCCTCACTCTGCGTGATTGACTGACAGCTGTCACCCGTGGCAACCCGCTGTGCCGTGACAACTGTCAGTTCACTACATCTCTGGCTGCCATATCACCATGGTAACAGAGCAAAACAACTCATCTCCTCTTTGGTTGTGGCTGCTTTTCTCTCTCCCCCCCCCCCTTCTTTTTCTCTGTGCCTGTCTCTCCTCCACCTTTTTTTTTTTTTACCAGTGGAGATAACCCTGCCTAACAGTGTTGACAGGCTGTAGTGGAGAGAGTGAGCTAAATATAGAATTGTGATGTATAGCTGCTGTGTTGATGCTCTCCGCATAAAGCAGACCAGGCTACAGTCACCTCGCCGCCTCACCCCGATCGTCTCCACAGCACAGAAGGGGAAAAAAAAAACGCTCATGGATCCGGGCGTCTTTGATCTCGTCTCCGCTTCCTCTCCCCATCGCTCGTCTGACAGCGCACGCGCTCATTCAACAAGCTGTACCTGTCTTGAGGTACAGTGTTGTTGCACCAATATTGACATTGAGCATAATGAATTTGAATTGCCCCGGTGACGATAACGCAGCAGCTGAAAATAGTGAGCAGAAAATCAAAGACATGGGCGAGGCGGAGAAGGTGTTTGACAGGCTTTTCAAGGTGTGTGTGTGTGTGTTTCTGACAAGCTTGTCACAGTGTGTGTTTGTATAAGTGTGTTGTTTTTGTTCCTTGAGGAGAAAGAAAGGACATCGTAGTGACATTGTTCCTTGTTGGAGTTCACCGGAATGCAGAGATGCCTCTGATGCTCGGTTTCTCTCCGTCGCCTCTTCCTCCTCCTTGTTATGTTGCCATAGCGGCGAGGGGGCCATGAAACATTACGGCTGACAGTAAAGTCATCTCATTTTACTGTTGCTATGACAACAAACTCCTCACTGTTGGTTGGGGCCATTGCGAGCTGCCGCCCAAGCCACGTGCCTGAGTGCGCGGATTTGTGTGCGAGCGTGTGTGTGTGTCTCTGTGTGCCACAACATCTCCCATGGGATCTCATAAAGCCTAACACACTTTGCTCAGCTCTAAACAAACTTTCATGCAACTTCTACACCAGTCGCTCTGGACCAACAGCTAAAGGACAAAGGCAGATATCGCTCAAGTTCAGACTACAGGATGCTTGCTGTTAGTGTGTGTGTGTATATGTGTGTGTGTCTAAAGCATCCTCACATTTGTTTGACAGATGGGACTGTGCTATTCTTCCTGTCTTTCTCATTCTCTGGATCTCTTTTTTTTGTTTACATGCTTTGTTTTGATTTGTGTTCATCTCTGTTTGCCATGTCCACATTTGGCTTTTTGTTTTTAACTTTCTATCTTTATGTGGAGGCGTGCAAACCGCCTGACCTGTCTCACTCATTCTCCACGTAAATGTCTCCACTTTTTGACATAATTAGAATCAGTGGAAGTCCGTAGTGTGTGTGTGTGTGTGTGTTCCCTCTGTGACCCAGGCACCACACCGCTTCCGTTTGCACTCTGCACCCTGAGAATATAGACTTCAAAAGACACCATCCATTTAGAATAAATGACTTTCTCTGCTGGAAACACCATTCTAGAGCGGTTAGTGGCTGGTGGTACACTTAAGTCAAACTGTTGCCATTATTATGCTGCCATGAATATACAGTAGACCTCACGACACTCTGACAGGTACCAGTGGCTTTAAATTACAGTGAGCTGAATAAACTTAACCGAATGGTCCTTTATTTAGTGGTATTATGTTACAAAGCAGCAGAGTGTAAATGGCTGGCAGATTAACAGGAAAATGATGTATTATTTAACAGAAATGGATTCAATAAGCTTAAAAAATACGAGTCCGAAATGATTTTACATCAACGCCATGATGGAGCATGATAATGGAGTTTGCAGACTACACAAAATTACAGTATACGATTGTTAATCTGTGATTTTTTTTATTTTTTATTTTTTTTGCCCACGGCTGATGAATATAGCTGCATTTACAGGAAATAACAATATGCTGTCATTGATGTCCTCATACTTAAGAAACTAGAGGAATCCTGGAATCTGTGGCAGCCTTTGATGCTGGTGACTGTGACAGTATTTAGCAGTGAAGAAGATGGGGTTTTATTAGTTTTAAAGGCCTCAGAGCATGCAAAGACAACTTTACCTGCACCCTGCAGCCAAATTAAAGCCCAGGTAAAGGACTACAGAGACACAGTATTAACTGACATGATTCTGTCATTCATAGGTTGAACAGGCAATTTAACACCTCATTTTAATTTAATTAAATGGGAGTTTTGTAGATTTTTAAGATGACCCGAGTGGACAATCGGGAACTCCTTTCCAAAAATTCCTGAATGTTGCAAACTGTCACTAACCCCAATGCCTCCCTATTGACCTGAGGCCGTCTTCTGCCCTCTGAAGTCTCTGCAGCTGTAGAGAGAGGCCGCCAATGTTTACGCGGAGGGGAGAAGGTTAATAAACTCCACTGAGAGTAGAGAGGGTGTAAGCTAATTCATGTGCTCTAATTGACAGCATAATCATCTTACACTAGCATTCATGCTCTCGCAGATACATGTCTAAATCACATGCCACATTTACGTAATCCTCTGAAGATCTTGTTCCCCGTTGTCAGTTTTTCTCCCCCTTCAACTTGCAGACGTTTTGTGAGCCGAAACCACTGGAAATATTCCAAGAATGTCCTTCATTTCACCGTTTTGCACAAGAATCTAACGCAACATTTGACAAACCGGCTTTCCGCAGAATCCCCAAGTCATCAAATTACAGAACTCTCAAAACCACATCAACGTAGAAATATTAAAATATAACCAAGATCAGGTTACGATACGCTGTCAGCAGTTCATTTATGCGCTTTTCTGTGCCTCTACGGACTGAAGCGACTATTACAACTTTGTCAGTTTGATTGTAGCTTCTGACATATGTTGCATGTCACATCCCCCTGCTCCCTACTTTCCCGTCAGTCTTTACTATACAGTGCATTAAACCCAGCACTATGAAAATAATCCGCCCTACCCCAGAAAGGAGTAGTAATAGTAGTGTAGGAGATAGCAGCGAAGAATGGAATAGAGACTGGTAGGAGTTATTACTTGCAGAGGGGTGAGCTGAACCTTGTGGCTCCTCTGGCCACAGTGATAAAGCAGAGAGTCAGATGCACCGAGGCAAAACTAATCTGGAGTTTTGATGACAAAAGGACGACCTTTATCCCTCCTTCACATAGACCGGATGGATGGAAGGGGAGCGGAAGACCAACAGAGAGAAGGAGAAAATGAGAAATCTCTAAGAGACTGGAAAATAATAACTTCTGCTACATATATGTCAACACTGGTTGTAAGAAGCCTTGTGACGTTCTCCATTTCCAAGTCATGAGATCGCTTCCCCCACCATCGCTGTCCCACCATTTCCTTGACGGCAAATATAAGGGTTCCAAGGGGCTTTAAGGAAGCAGAGCAACACCAGTCACATCCTATATGGTCTGACTGTGACTTCGTTTTATGCCACCAACAGAAGGAGAGTTATAGAACAGAAGTCAGAGGTCAGGGTGTCCCTGAGGACTGCTGCTGACCCCTCTCTTCAGGCTCAGCTCGGCTGACTGGAAGCTAAAAACAGTCACACACATATAAATACATTCCAAGAACAGCATATTACTATGGGAATACTTGACCGGTTTATACTTGGAAAAGAGACTTGGAATACTAAAATACATATGAGGTTTGGTGATTTTTATAAATTTAGCACAAGGTAAGGACTTTTTTTTCAGAAGACCTTTTTTTAATGTCTTTTAAATTCACAAATTGAAGATTTTGGATGCTATGGCTGACATCCTGCATTATTTAACCTCTGTTTAAGATTTTACGCTAATATAAATGACAGACAAGCTATATGAAATTACTCATTTTTCTCAAATATTGTGATTTTGACAGGACTTTTCATCTCTATGGGCTCTATGATATAAATATTTGGTGTGTGCTGTTACCAAGAAATTGACAATATTGTATTGTTGTATTGACTGTATACTGTATGTAAGGGTAAAATATTGTAAACCCAATATATTTATAAACTTCTTAATCAAGTTTTACTTGCTTTCAGACATAGTTCTGATATTTTAATATTAAATTTCAGCTGAAATTGAGTCTCCATCAATCAACAGCTGCATCTTCTTACAGCTCAAAATAACAAAGTAGATCATTACTACACAGCTGTAACATGGGATTTACACAAATGTAATACAATAACGTTCAAGGATAGACAAGCCTGGCATTTGGGATTGTAGCAACTAACAATTAAAGTATCATAAATTAGATCATTTAGTCAGTTAGACCAATAACTGTGTTGCTGCTGTTGGAACTCCAAAGGGCAGCATAACATACCGCCCCATATTTTTATTTATTCTTAAACAAAAATATCCATGTGAAATTTAAATAATTGGAAAAAAAACAGTTGTTTTGAAGTGCGTTAGTGTGAAGTAATTATAAGTAGTCTTAACTGAAGTATTAGTATTAGAGTGCTCTCAGTTTTGAGAACTGTAATGGGTAGTAATTATATACAGTCTATGGTAGCAATGCTAATAGCTATTCACATGAAATGACGAGTGCATTTTTGCCAGACCTGCTTGAATTTAGAGTGACACCTATTAACGTGACAATGATATTGAGCTCAAGACAGGTGCTTAGCTTTTTTCTACTTGTATCAAGGATGTTAGTAATTGGATTAGTAAAGCACAGCTTCTCCACAAACTAACAAAGATTAACAACTGCATGATATCGAAACAGATGTAAATGACAGCCCCCCCAAAAAAGAACATCAGGTGCCACAGTCAAGTCATAAATGACATTATGCAAAATTTTCGTTTCTCCTGAATCCAGGAGTAGCTGCTAGTTTGATTAGCCCATTAGCGCTTATCCTTGCTTTTAAAGTCTGAGTTTGTTCTGACCATTGTTTGTTACAGGTAAAATACAGGTTACGTATATATTTAATATTTACCATGTCAGTAAACATCTACACAGCAGATATGTTGTTGACCAGCTCCTTGCATTGTTATTTAATGTAGTTATATTACAGCACAGCTAACAAATACAAACAAAATACAAGCAAATAAACAAAAACCACCTTGATCAAATCCAGATTCAGTTCTTTTTAAATTTAATTAATTGATCTAAACATGATTATTGAAGCTAAATCTAAAATAGGTCATGGCTCTTGTTTTGTACTTTTTATAGTGCTTTTAAGAGTTGGGAGCCGGTTCTGCCTGAGAATTTAACAAGATCCTTTGTCTATTGGCAAACCAACTAAGCAGATAATAAGCTCATGATATACAGTATCGTTAGGGGAACTGAGCCCCAGAACTTTTAACTTGAAAAATTATAGCATGAAGGACATGCAAGTCTTTACGCTGTAAGAACAACTCCATTGCACGTTGCTTTACAAAGAAAGCCCAGAGAGGACCAGTAAAATGCATAGTGGGAGGGAGGGGGGGAGAGAAAGAAAGAAATCAAAAATCACAAGTGAATAATTCAGGATGACACACATGCAGACACACACAGTGCCTCTAAAGTAGGCTAACCAACAAAGCAAATAGACATTTGTATGAGGCAAACACAGAGCAAGTTTGGTATGATTCATCGGCAGCCAATGACTATAAAGTCACGATTACTCTGGCTGTCTGAGAATCCAAAAAATTAAAGTTTAACAAACACACACATATAGAAAAGAAAAAACTAAGATGCAACTGGACTCTTGAAGGTGATGAGTGTGCGTGTGTGTCCAGCTTGGAGGACTCTTGCAGGAGAGTAAGAGTGTGTGTGTACGTGTGGTGAACTTGGTGCGACAGTCAGGTCAAGCTTAAAAAAAGCTCAGGCCCAAGGCACCACTCTGTGGTTATGACCATGACACACCATAGGCTCTTTTACAATAACATGTTTGTGCACATTCAGTCTCATACAGCAGATTTCTCACACACTCGATGCAATCCACTGCTCCTGGTGCGGCATTCATTTTCCAAAATAACATTATTTGGTCAACTAAAAGGCTGCATACTCTTTCTTTGGTTAGCAAAGACCAGTTCAGGTTTGCAAGAAAGGTCATGTTATAACCCTTATCTCAGCTTTAGCTGGCAGATAAACATGAAAAATGTAGCCAATAGGCTCAAAAGTGACTTTTGGCTGTTGTCTAGTTAATGTGCACACACTCGCCAGAGAGTATTTTGCTAAAAAATAATCTAGAAAACAAAGTTCTTCAAACTGATTACAGGCTGTTTGTTTTTTGCTAAACTTTTTTTCACCCTTTTTCATCAAAATACGACAAATTTTACTTTCCACAAAGAGGACATGCTGTAAAAATGATTCAGTTTCTAATATGTATAATAATCTTTTAAACTGTTACTAGAAATTAACCACCTTGCAGTAGACCTGGCAGATGATATATTGCAGTATTTTTCAATCTCATGGTGGTTTCACTGTATTTGATGGCATTTCTTCTTGTGCAAGACTGGGTGTTAACCACATTTTCCACTGATTGAAAGAATAATTACTGCAGTGGAATGGCTAAGAATAGCTCATTCAATTGTCTTAAAACTTGTCTTGATCATAGCCCTGAATCTGTCTCTCCACACAGCTTAACACAACCACATCTTTGACTTTTGGCTATCTCGACCCACTGTGTGTTTCTTACTTCTAAGCAAATGTGTCGACAAATCATATTTGGCTCGAGTGTCCTCCAGCTTTGGACGATGCCAATCACTTTCATACATTCTTGGTAACGTGTATGTTCAGAAAACCGATACACGTTTGTTTTGTCTCAGCATTTCCAACACTGAACATTTTCTATTTTTAATTTTTAAATAGTCAAGTCTCTTTAAAAACTCAGCAATTCTGCTGCATGTTTGTTTAGTGGTGCAGCCGTTAAAAAGATCCCCCTTCAAACAGATTCCTGTTGTTTGTAGTAAAAGCCTAGAGAGATATGCCATGTTTTACTATTTTATGTTTAACTCTGTATGAGCATAATTTTCTATTCTAGTGAAGGTTTGAAGCTTAAAAAGACCAGCATCTTCTGTTTTTACATGTTTATTGTCACTCTCTACTTGTGAAAAGGTGCATTGAAAACTTAGTTCCCACAGTGAACTGGGAACTAGTTCCCACAGTGAAACTTCTCAAAGGTCAAAGGTTCAGATCCACCTTGTGGGCACAGCAATGTAGCCATTTTTTTAGGTACATTTACCGATGTCCATGGGATTAAGATGTCTTACAAGTTCAAATACAATGACACCATAATTTTACTTATTCACTATATTTTCATACAGATTTGCGTTTAATTTGAGCCTGTAGATGTGCATGAAGAATTATAGGAAGTAAAACTGCACAGAACTCATATTCCCTCTACTGACTCTACTGTGTAATATATAAAAATCTTAATATTGTCAAATATCATATTTGAAAAGAAAAATCATTAATATAAAAAATAGACTATCTGCTTTCACAGCGTGGATGTGAGGCCAACAATTTTACAGCAACTGTATGATGCTTTATGTCAGTAAAGAGCAGAATCTGAAGCAGTTCTGAAGGAAATAAGAAGTAAAATAGTAGGTGAATGAACTTTTTGCAAAAAGCAACCAAATTTAAACTTTCACTCGGGACTCTTGATCTGATGTTGAATTCTTATTCAATTAAATCATAATAAGAATTTTAATAAACATAATTCCAATAAAAGTAACAGCAGCTCACTGATTTCACCTTCCTGTCCTCCTCTTCTTCAGAAATCCCCTCCTTCGCCCAGTCCCTCCCTCTCTCCCTCTAAGGCCTCCTTGTCTTTTCTCTTTGACAGTGAGCAGGTCCCTGTTGGCGCTCTGTGCTCTTTTACAGTATTGTGGGAAAGGAGAGACAGAACAAGAGAGGGGGAAAAGACAGAGAAAGAGAGACTGCCAGAAACACTATACGATCTATCAAAGCAGGCAGAGCCCAACCAGCGGAGCTTTGATAGTGGGCAGGGAGGAGTGGGGGTCACAAAAGAGCAGGGAGAAACCCTCAGTGAACAACTTAAAGACAGGAGGATGATCTATCAGCATCTCCACATTGAGGGGAGAGCGGGGTGCAAGATGCTTCAAGGTAGTGAGTGTTTTTTAGTAATGTGTCCTACAGTCAAAAGAAAGAAGGAAAAAAAAGCCGTGCTCTGCGTCTGTCTGTCTCCACTGCCTCATTCGCCCCTGGCTTTACCACTTATCTTTAGCAAACAGCAGCTCAGGCTCTCAGCCACTGGTCGACAGTTTGTCCCAACAACTAAAAAAACCATGGCAACAACCTCTGGAAGAGCATGTCCAGTTCCAAAGGTCCGCCCTCTCTGGTTGCTCCCTACCGCCACCGCTTTTTGGCCAAAATGGTGGATTGGAAAGCTCTAAATTCAGACACAGAAGTCTGGGATCGCTGAACCGACTGACTGATGGCCAGTTGAGAAACTCATGACTGGAGAGTTTCTGAGATTAACTAGGAGTACAGAGAAATGTGTTCTGGTTGAGAGGAGAAAAAGTGAAAAGACAAGGACAACAGAGTGAGGCAGCAGTCTGTCAGGAGCCTTTGCAGTCCTCTCTGGCCCGCCTTTGCTGACGATACTTGCATCGCTTCTGCTGATGATACAACTCTCCTTACATCCTTCACTACTCCCTCCCACTCCGTCAAGCTGTTTTTAACACGGCACAAGATGCCTTATGTCAACTAAAATATGTAACGATTGCTGACAAAACTCAATTCAGGCTGTTCATAAACTCACAAATAGCCTGGGAAAAAAAAAGCTGAAATTGGGTCTCCATTTTATATGGCATTAGTGGTAATTTTTCTTTTAGTAAGAGCATTTATTTGTACCCTGTGTGGAAATAATAGCATATCATTTTCATTACTACAGCTGTTAGTGGACTGCAAATACCCTAAATAAATAGGAAATCTCCCAATTCTTCTCGTGTATTTGTGCAATGAACAATCAATACTTTTTACATTAAAAACTAAATCATAAACCAAATACTCAGTAGATACTTGGTGATAAGGCATCTATCACCTAACATAAAAGGATTAAGGCCATGATTATTTGTAAAACTAAATACTATGAGCAAACTGAGGTTGACATACTTTGTTAAACACAGTCAGCCTTATGCCATTTTTTTCCCTCGATTAATGTTTCATCATAAATGCAGAAAAACATGTACTGTGCATCAGTGTGCTATCTTGAGACGTATCACTGTGTGGTCTGAAAATATGGACCATACTTACAAACTAAATCATGACTGTCTGATCTAGTTTTTTTTTTTTTTTTTTTTATACCTGCATTTTAAGTCTTGGACTGTGGTCTGACATAGCTTTTACAACTTTAATTCTAGTCTGAACTAAACTAGAAATCCATAAAGTCCATATCAAGCAATAAACCACAGAAAGTTTGAACTGTGGTTTTGACAGTTCAGACACAGAAATCAATACAAGGAAAAGGGAATCCTTACGCTTCCCTCTAGTCAAGTCTTGACACCTTCAAACCACTGAATTATTTTTTATCAATTTATTGAGATTCTGAAAGAAAAACAACAACAGAGTGTAAGGAAATCCAAAAATTACATAAATTAAACACCTTGTATGAGGTGGATAATGTGACAAGCACCGTGGAGAAGAAGAATACTTGATCCCTGCCGCTAAAGGCAAGAATGCTACTAGCATGAACAACAATCTTAGGTATGAAACAAACAGTTTTATAGAGCATTTGTTCTATTTTTTTTCTATATTTTGGTGAAAACAAGTGTTAAAAAAGCTGGACCATAGCTTGTCAGAACTGGTTTTTAATATCAATATATAAAAATTGGTTAATTAGGTACAAGGTTTATATTTCTTATGCTAACTAGCTAGCTAGCAAAATTAATACTGAGATGTTTTAAGTAAATGGTGCATAAAAATGCTTTCCAGACTTCAGAAATTCAACATAGAAGACGGATCTTGCTGACTTTGGTGGTTATTTAACATCTTTAACAGGTCAAAGTTTTGTAAATGTGACGTTAAAATTTATGTGAAAATCCATGGTGTTGACTTAAGGGTTTTTTCCATTATCACTTAGTCCACCGTACTCCACCAGCCCGGGAGGGCTCTATTCTGGTGGAATGCTTTTCCATTGCAAATCCAGTCTAAGTCCAGACCCTTTATTGTGGGAGGGGTTAGGGCTAACCCTAACCCTAACAGTCCCCCGGCGCATTTTTCTAGAAAGTTACCGATGTCATCTGATAGCGACACGACGCAACAGAACAACACATTCTCCAAGATTTAATGTATTGTTACATTTGTATAATAAACAAATAAAATAAAAAAAAAACTGTTCGCTGAGACACCACAGAAGAAGACAGAGACAATATGGAAGGAGGTGAAGCAGCCTTTTACCTGCTTCTCGGGTTATGGCTAATAATGAGTAACACACAGCACAAATCAGGACACATCTCGTCGGGCAAGACAAGACGACCTGGAGAGGCAGAAATGATCATTACTGTGTATGCCGCTGTGTAGTGACATCATTCGCTGCAAGCCAATCAGCCTGCAGACCTCACACTACCCGCACGGCCCGACAGGCACAGCCCAACTACGAAGTAGGTCCAAAAAGTGTACCAGTACGGTCCGACAAATCGTAATGGAAATGCTCTGAATCCGGGTGGACTGGTGTAAGGCAGGGTAGCCTAGGTCTGTGTGGAAAGACGCCTTTAGAATTCCCCTCTAGCACCACAATGACATTTACATTTTGACTTTTGGCATTTTTTCCAAACAATGACTGGCTGATGGTAGCATAATTCAGTCTTTACAACTAGCTCATCCCCAAAACCAAATGACATTCCCAGTTGCAAGTCGGAGAAGCAAATGGAGAACAGAACTGTGTATCTCACTAAAACACCTAAGAATCAGGCATGTTAGACAATGAAAAAAACCTCCGGGGGATGCTTGCGGTGATGGATTGCCTTTCTAAAGCAAGTTCAAAATCTTTCCAGTTTGATTTTGGAGCTGTGTAAGATGAATGGTAAAAACGGCTGTCTGGGACGTAAGTGAAAAAAATTAGAAGAAAAAAAACTTGTGCAAAGGAGTAAGTGGATTTAAATGCACATGAGATTCTCTCCTTTAAAGCTGAATTTGGGTCATGTTTTCCTTTACTCTGAGAGAGAAAAGTCAATCCCATTCCAGTGCAAATAATTGATTATGAGGTTTCATTTTCAGCTCCATCCACAAAGGTCATCTCAGGGCACTTTTACATGGAGAGAAGCTCAGCAGCTTCCTTTAAACAAGCAATGCTTGACATCACTAGATATTAGGGGGGGGGGGGGGGGGGGGGGGGGGGGGGGGGGGGGGGGGGGGGGGGGGGGGGGGGGGGGGGGGGGGGGGG
>JBAMHX010000025.1:4659896-4679942 GCA_037177515.1 Pseudomugil tenellus | reverse complement strand
AACTAAACTAAACTAAACTAAACTAAACTAAACTAAACTAAACTAAACTAAACTAAACTAAACTAAACTAAACTAAACTAAATAATTCTGAGGAGACTCTTGAGGAGTGTTTCCATCAAACATTACCATCATTTTTTTTCTTTTACCATGTTGGCACACTACCATTTCCTCTAATTAACACCCACCCTTCTACAAATAGTAAAAAAGAAAATATATAAATAAGTGAAAAAGGCTTTTACATTTTCTGATCAGATCCTGCAAATAATCACACCAAAAATCTCTGGGGGTGTTGTTTGGAAATCATTGTGTAGCGGTTTGTCTGAACTTGCTTTTGGACTTTTTGGGAGCCGTGGGGTGGAGGTGATAGATTTGTATAGCAGCCGGGTAACCACACACATGTATTTTCCTGGAATGATTAACACTGTCTGAGACGCTGTAGCCATGAAAATAAATAAATTAGTAAATGACTAAAAAATTTCAAATGACCAACAGTAAAAAATTGTATAATTACTATCTTATCTGACTGCATTAATTACAGGCTTTTTTTTCTAAACTGTAGCCATGTGCGGTATTTCTTTTATACTATTATAAACACCAGGGTGAGAATAAACTGATGCAGTGGGAGCAGATGCTGAATGTATAGCTATACATGCACATGGGACCTGACCACTCCACTTTCTGTGCTCTCCAGCAGTCAGCAATACAGACATACCCTCGGAAATGCTCCCTTATTCTCAGCAATGCAGTCGGCTCAATGGTTCTTCCCCCTTCAGTGCTGTATAATCACCTCTTGTGACAACACCCTCTGCTCCTCAAGAGTCTATCTACCTTCTCAAATACTCTCCCGCCATAAGATAAAGACATTAGAGACTTGGGATTTGGAGAGGGTTGCATCTGCGATGCATGGTGATACAAACCAGGGATGCCCTAGAAGTTAGGGATCTCTCTAATAAATGAACACAGCAGCATGGAAAGGCACAGCTCAGTGTGTTGCTGAGATGGTTTTGAGGGTTTCTGCTGGTTGTAGAGCTATTGCAACGCAAGTAAGAAGCAAAAACAGTACATGGGAATCTGTGAGGCTCTATGTGGGACTGGTGAGAGTCATAATGCATGTTTGGTAGGAATCAATGTCTGTGAATTACTTTTACAACGCTGCACAAAGAGGGATTAGCATGCATTGAAATTAAATGTCAGTAAGAAGATGCTTAATGCAACATGTCTTGTCTGCGTATCTATTAACGAGCCTTTCCCTCTTCACTATTGTGTCGCGTCTCACATTCCCCCTTGTCCTCCCTCTCTCCCTCACTCGCTCACTGTCCCTGGGTGGGATGAGTCATCGAAAAGAGAGAAGAAAAGAAAGGAGAGGAGGTGTGTTTGCATGTGCTGAATGTGTGTGCGCATGTGTCGTGTCATTCCTCCCGAGGTGCAGTGCCCTTCACGCTCCTCCTCAGCCTCATACCCACCTGGTTGTTAGGATGCATGCTTCTAAGGTATGCACGGCACAAGAGTGTATCTGCACAACGATATTCTGATGTTGAAGGTTTAAACTAATTTGTTTCTTGAAGACAATAAAGACACCTAGAGGGGTTATGCAGTTATTATCTTTTAGAAAGTACCATCCATCGGTTTCTATCTTGTATTTGTGGAACATTTGATAGTAAATTAACACTTTAAGTTTATTTTTGTTCTTTCCACATGAAGTTTATCATCCACTGTCTGGTCCAAAAAGAGAAAAGATTCACTACCTGGAATAAAATCGGTAGAAGCCTGGTGATGCATAAACACTGCATGGGGGATTTTCTTAATTAATTTATTCCCAATTTATGCAAAATCTGAAAAGTTCAGGTTTGTGCATGTGTAGAAAATAATCTTTATTTGTGGAAATACAAAGAAGCAAAGAAGCAGAAAATTGCTGGTTAGAAAAGTTTATGTAAAATTAAAAGAAAACATTTTGGGCTTGTTTTCACTCTACAAACTAATCAACATAAATTTTTTTCTGTTTATTTCATGCTTTTTTATTGCACAGCACTGTGGTCAACATCACTGTTCCTTATGAAGGTGTGGTATGGTGCAATCAGAGGACAGGAGGTTTGGTGTTCTAACTTTTTTGGTGTACATCATTACACCCATAAGTGTACTTTAGCAGAAATATCTTTAGATTCCTTGAATTGTCACTTTGTGAAGTGATGCCGTAGTTGTGAAATCCTGATTGTGTACATGAAAGATGCACATGTGCTTTGTTAAAAGTGTGCTTTGTGTTTTTTTCACTACTGCAGCAGTGAAAATCTGAAAATGCTATTACACCTTTTGGATCATATCTAATGCACGACTATGGGACCTCTGGACCACTCATATTGGGAAAACATTTCTGTTGTATGAAATGAATGAATAATCTTTCCCCACCATGGATTTTTTTCATGTTTTGCAGTTATAAAAAGCCCTCTGAGGGTTATCCACAAGACTAAAAAAAGATGTGATTTGTGGTTTGAGGTTAAAAAAAAGTTCAAATTACACCATGAATAAAACTGATGTCTTTCAAATATCAGTTTTTACAGATTTAAGCAATTATTTAAGCAAATGTAAGCAATTACAAGTTAAAGCGGTCTGAAAAGCTTTATCAGTTACAATGCTGATGAGTTTATTCATCATAAATACAATGAACTGGAGACCTCTCTAGCCTACAACAGCTGGGATACACTGTGGCCTCTTCACACAGCCCTAAGCGGATGCAGATGACGGCGGGATTGAATATCTTTGATTCAAATCCCATTTGCACATTGATCACAAATCATGTTGTTCTTTCGAGACACAAAACAGCTTAGAAAAGAACAATATCCTAGCAAATTGGTGGATGACTATTAGTGCTATCTTACAGCGGCGTCAGCTAAGCGTTGCCCCACACGAAGAAGGTTCCTGGTTTGAAGCTCCACTTCTTCTCTTAGTCCAGAATACATGCATGCTATCTACTATAATTGAGCACAAGTCATGGTTGCGCCCCCTTCTCATCCAACGTTTGTTGGCATTGAACCCTGAATAGGATAAAGTGGTCTTTGAACATGAATCAGACCTCTTATCAGACATGATGTTGAACACTGACAGTCATTGTGACTTTAACATTCACACTGATGATGAAAAGGACAGTTTAAACATTGCTTTTAACTCCATATTAAATTCAATTTGCTTCTCACAAAATGTCCAGAGAGCTTCTCATTCTCATCATACTCTTGATCTTGTTCTGGTGTTTGACATTGATAGTGAAGAACTAACAGTGTTTCCTAATAACCCTGTTCTGTCTGATCATGTCTTAATAACCTTTGAATTTTACTTGACTACACAATAGCCAAGAAGAAAACCAAAACCAAACACACGGTAGACATATACAGGTAATGACTATTCTGAGGTGCAGCCAGCCTGAAACAGCGTACCTTTACAGGTGCGGGGCAGAACACAACACAGAAAAAAAAGCGTAGTATCCTAGTTCTGCTCCCAGTAAGTTTGGGGAGCAGTACAGCAATACTCTGAAAAAAAAAACACCCCAACACTTAAACAGAGTGATCAACATTCACAAAACAAGACACACTGGCCCTGTTTACTTTGAACTCCTCTTTAATTCTAAATAAAAGTTAATTTCGCTTTAAACAGACGAAAGACGCACATGAACAGTCTTCTGCCTTCCATCTTGCTGTTTGGTAAATGCAATAAAGGTGTTGTTTTTTTTAAAAAAAAAGGTTTGCCTCCCATCTTTGATATATTTGGTCCTGTCTATTTTCTTCTCCTCCTCAGCTACTTAAAATGATGAAGTTGTATACTTGTTACAAGCTAGTACCTCAAAAATTGAATCAAAATTGACGCTAAAACGGTTTATGTAAGATCGTTTTCCACGTAGCAACTAATGCTAAAAGCAGGAAAAGATTTGCTGCACGATTACATCATTTCCGCCATCATGTTGGAATTTAGATGAAGGTGATGCCATGTATACCTTTTATTCAAAATTAAAATTTCCATGTAAACTTAAAGCTTCATTAATTTAATTTGGAATTAGTTAATTCGGAATTAAAATTAAATGCATCATGTAACTGTCATGATATCCCTCTCACTATTGAGGTTTCATTTGCAGCAGTTTTAGAGACATCTATAGAACCTGGTTTTTGTTTGGATTGTTTCTATCCTGTGGAGCTTTTTGAATTAACCAAAATAATAGCTTCATCTAAACCTTCAACTTGCATTTTAAACCCAATCCCAACTTGAATATTCAAGGAAGTATTTCCCTTGTTCAATAAATCTGTACTGGATCTGATCAATACATCTCTATTAACAGGATATGTACCTCAATGTTTTAAGACAGCTGTAATCAAACCTTTACTTAAATTTACTTAAAAAAGCAACTCTCCATCCAGAAGTGTTCACTAATTATAGACCAATATCCAACCTCCTCTTCATGTCTAAAATTCTGGAAAAAATAGTTTCTACTCAACTATGTGCCCATCTGACCAGAAACAATCTGTTTGAGGAATTTCAGTCAGGATTTAGAGCTCATCATAGCACAAAGACAGCATTGGTGAAAGTTACTAATGATCTTCTTATGGCCTCAGATAAAGGACTTCTGTCTGTTCTTATCCTGTTAGATCTTAGTGCTGCATTCTACACCATAGATCACAGCATTCTGCTACAAAGGCTGGAACATGTTATTGGTATTAAAGAGAGCACACTAAGCTGTTTTAAGTCATATTTATATAATAGATTTCAGTTTGTTAATGTAAATGATGAGTCTTGCTCACACACCAAAGTAAGTCATGGTGTTCCTCAGGGTTCTGTACTTGGACCAATACTTTTTACACTATACATGCTTTCCTTAATTAATATCATTAAAATTAATGAGTTCACCAGACCTGTTCTGGGCTGGAAGAACATATTATACCAGTGTTCGTATAAACTTTCATTGCTATGCAGATGATACTCAGATTTACTTATCCATGAAGCCCGATGAAATCAATCAGTCCATTAGATTACAAAGATGCCTTAAAGACATGAAGACCTGGATGACTCTGAATTTTCTCCTTTTAAACTCAGACAAGACTGAGGTCGTTTTCTTTGGGCCTTAAAAACTTATGATAAAATTGTCCAACTTTGTAATAAATCTGGATGGCATTAACTTGGCTTCCAGTACCACAGTAAGGAACCTTGGAGTCATTCTTGACCAGGATTTGTCTTTTGGCTCGCATTTAATCCAAATGACTAGAACCGCTTTCTTTTACCTATGTAATATAGCAATAATTAGGAACATCCTGTCACAGAAATTTGTTAATGCCTTTGTTATTTCTAGACTGGATTACTGCAATTCCTTATTTATAGGCTGTCCGAAATATGCCCTAAAAAGTCTTCAGCTGATCCAAAATGCTGCAGCAAGGGTCCTGATGAGAACTAGCAGAAGAGATCATATTTCTCCTGTTGTAGCATCTCTTCATTGGCTCCCTGTTAAATTTAGGATAAAGTTTAAAATCCTTCTCCTTACATATAAAGCTCTCCATGACCAAGCTCCATTGTATATCAGAGATCTTGTAGTTCCACATATTCCAAACCGAGCACTTGGCTGTCAGACTGCAGGTCTACTTATGGTTCCCATAGTCTCTAAGAAAACGAGGAAACCAGCTCCTAGTTTTGGTAGTGAGGCAGACACTCTCTCTACCTTTTAAAATCAAATGTAAAACCTTTCTTTTCAACAAATCTTATAGTTAGGGATAGTCTAGTTAGTCCATTAGTTATCCCATCAAGGGGACTTTCTCAGTTGATTATTTTCCATGTATAGGAGGGTACTGGCATTGTTAACATACTTCTCCTTTATCTGCATGTATTCCTGGATAACAGCTGCAGTGTATATTGATCTGTCTTTCCTCTCCTCTCCATATCCAGCCAGTCGAGGCAGATGGCTGCCTTACCTGAGTCAAGTTCTGCCAGAGGTTTTGCCTTCCAGTTAAAAGGGAATTTTCCTTCCCACTGTCGCTTCATGTTTGCTCAGGGTGGGAGATCGGATCAAAGTCAAGATTTGATGCAATCTTTTTGGTTTCCCTTACATAGGGTATTTAGTATGAATTGGCTTAACTTGATCTCTCTGAAACGCCCTGAGACGACATTGTCGTGAAATGGTGCCATACAAATAAAGCCGGTTGAACTATTTTGAATTGAATTGAGTTGAATGGATAGTGAATATTTGATTTAGGAGCTTCCAATAAGGAAGGACTTGAGCTGACAAAAGGTTTGAATTATAAAAAGGTTTTATTTACAAAGAATACTTGTGAGCAGGACTCAGGTAGGAGATATCAACAACTGTCCAGTGACTAGCATAAGGGAGTGAACTGGATTTATACAATAATTAATTTTCAGGAACTCTCAGAAGTGGAACAAAAAAAAAAAAAAAAAACAAGTGATTTTTAAAATTCTTTACAATTGGGGGAATTCTGTCATTAGAGTTTCTATCTCAAATATAATGCCCACAATAACTGCAAAAAACGTACAATAGAGTGTTTTTTTTTTATTCTCTGGATACTGATGTAACTGAGATGCACAATGGGAAACAATAGGTCTCATTTTATGATAAATTATTGTTGAGGATTACATAAAACTGCAAATGCAAAACAATAAAATGATTCAGCTTCTTTCATTTGAGTTTTCTGTGCTGAAAATGTATGTTAGTGTTTATAATATCAGGAAATATTTGAGTAAGCATTGCAAGTCCAAGCCTTAATCTTTATCGGTTCTTTAATTTTGAGTTGTAATAGTAATAGTTCATTCAGGAAACAGACCTTACAATAAAATATGATGTGTGAAGCGTTAGTTCAAGCAGCAGCAGCGACTAAAACCTAGCAAAGCATGCAGTAAGAAACTAAACATATTCAAACTATGTCATAAATATTTTTTAAGTAGCCACTTTCTTTGAAATGGTTTGGAGGGAGTTGGACCTCAGCCGGATAGCAGAGCAGCCAACAAGTGCTCATCGTATCTGGGAACTGCGTCAAGTTTGTTGTAAAATGGTTCCAGGTGATAATTTCATAAAGCTGGCTGGGAGACCACAGACAGTGCGCAAAGCTGTCATCAAAGCAAGAGGTGGCCACTTCAAAATTTAAAAAGTATACAACATATTTTGTTTTTAACACATTTTTTGTTTTGTTTACTGTGATTCCATATTGAGCAACGTGGTGGTGTGTTTGTAGGCACTGCCATCATTTAACATCAACACAGCTTCTGGTATGGAAACTTTTCTAATCAAAGTTAAATCAGGCCAAACACACAACGGTAGATTACTGTCCCATCTTTTCTTTTGTTGCTTTGTATTTTATGTGATAAACTGGAAGGATATTTTCATACATCAGGATGGAACACATCATGCAGATGGTCATACAGCACATTACATATACTGTGGAGATGGTACAGTAATGGGCTTCATATGAAGGTAATAACCAGTGGATCAAATGGATAGAGTCTGCAATATGTTAAAGCTCAATGTATGTTCAGTAAAGAGTCCTCGGTAGGTCAATGTTACATTGATAAGTAGAGCAATGAAGCAGGACACTGTGTCAGTTATGAAAGTGGTTTAAACTGCAGGTGAGTCGAATGGCATAAACTATGATTATGTAATGTATCATGAGCAGAACAGAAGGTCATGTAGGATAGCTTCAAGCGTTTAAAACTAGGCAAGCTTGTGGTGTCTGTGGATCAGAGACTTGCAGCAGCTCTGGAGACATGACAGGTAGGAAAATACAACTTAAGTGGCTCAGAGCATCATTGGAAGTCCAGCTGAAAACTGGACATACAGATGTATAAATAATGAAATACAGAGAACATTATGGAAGCACACAGCTGTCAAACAAGAAAAGAGGGACCGTATCATGCCATCACATGACATGTTTCATGTTTTTAAAAAAAAGAAGAAACTATTAAGTTATGATCTGCCTGTCTATTGATGTATCACCCATGTTTAAGCCTGATCCTAATAGTAAAGATGATATCTGCCTCTCAGGAAGCACAAGCAAGGATGCAGTGTGAGAGAAATGCGCTCTTTGGGGATAATTATATTTTTCAGTCCTGTCAGTGTTCTAGAGGTGGATTAGAGATTATTTTTTTCGGCAAAGGTACACAAGATGGTGATGATATAAGCATTACACATTTCTCTGTCGATGGTGTTTGGACAAGGTGTGTGAACACATTCAGTAAGAACAATGATCAGATAAAACTGGGTTTACTCATAAGATCATGGGATCTGTTTCACAATATAATTTACTTTTTAAATGAATAATTATGAAACTGAAGTAAAAATTGAATTTTTGTGTATATATATGTACATACACATATATATAATACAATGTAAATATGAAGTAAAGTCAAGTCTCAGGTTGACCAAAATGAAGAGTAATAAATCATTTCTTGTCAAATTTTATCACTTGGGCAAAAAATTATTGTCTGTCAGTTTTATCTCAATGTCATTTATTTTGTCATAAAAAAGTATCCAAAGTGTCTTTTCTCCTTTTTATTTTAATTACACATTATTTATTCTGCATTTAATCACATCTTTACACCTCTCTAACAATTTGTGTACAGTAACCATACCGGGGGGGAAAAAAAGATATTTTTCAAGTATCTAGTTATAACTGATTTACTTTTTATGATCAAAAAGATGTTTTTTTTTAAATATATATCCTGACATGACACATCTATTAAATGCAGCATGTAATGCGTTTTATATTTTTTACTAGATCTAGAACACTACCATGTTGGTTCACATTTATCTATACAAATTTTTAGCATGTTATTAAGAGGATGTAATATTTACAAAATCAGATGTGCAAATTTAAACAACCAATAATGCTGAAAAAAACTGATAAAAATGTAGTTTGACTCAAATGTAGTGGAAGCTTTAAGGCCAATAAACCTGCTGCAACTGTATCAAATCAAATCAGATTTATTTATACAGCACTTTTCATACCAAAGAGCAGGGCAAAGTGCCTTACATAATAACAACTGTGATTAAATATCATCAAATTAAAGTAAGCACTCACGTACCCGAGCATGTAACCTGGCCAAATTAAAAACACACACCTAGTCATTCATTATCTCTCAGGCACTAATACTGATAAAGCAAACCAAAGCTCCCAACCTCCAACCATCCACCAATCCCATTTCACACAAGCATAAAGCCCATTCCCTAAAGTCAGGCTTGATGCTGCTGTGAGGTATCTTGTTTGATCCCATTTCTAGAGGTTCCCAGTATTTTTCATGTGTTGTGAGACAACAGATGCCTCGATCACCACCCAAACACGACAAATATGGCACACATTAACCAAGAACCATGAATGCTTTCTGACTTGTGCATCCTCACTTTTTGTGAAGCGTGTTTATTTCCTGCAGCATCAACGTTTCCTGTGCAGCTGTGGCAGTTGGAGGCGAATCAGTCCAAGTCCTCGCTGAAAGAGTCTGATCTGACTGGACTGCCACACAGCTGTCCAAAGAGACAGACAGAAAAGGACAGAGTAAGAGATGGACTCTTCAGCTCTTGCAGACAACCAAAGTGGTCGGTTTGCATTTGTGGAGACAGCTCAGAGTCTGTGTGCTCTTGCCAAATGTGTAGCGGTGTCACAGCCCAGCCCAGCAAAAGAAATATAAGCCTAGCTCATCATCCAAGAATAAATAAACAGTAAACCTTCCTTAACGACAACCCAAACACACATTGTGCATGTTCACCACCGTAGACGCCAGATGATATGGACGCAAACAAGCTTTAGAAAGCTTTCATTGCATATTCATATGCACACATAGATACACATGCCAAACACACACAAACACATGCAGCGCAACAAGCAGCGTGCAACCCGTCAGAGTGCTCTACTGTCATTTTCATAAATACTCTTAAAAGGTGCAGCCAAAACCATGGCAGGGTGCAATTGCCTCTCGGCTAGAAACTTACAAAAAACCCCTCTTTTCTCTTTCAAGAGACTGTGGAAGAGGATGACCCACTTAATCGAACAATTTCAAGCGCCTGCGTGTGTGTTTGTTTGCGTCTGCTGCGTGTGTGTGTTTGTATATAAAGGCCTCTTGGTGCCCAGAGACAGACAATAAACAAAACCAACAAGCTTATGGTTTTGCACGAACATGGCATGATGACTGTCTTCCAAGTATGTGTGTGTGTGTGTGTGTGTGTGTGTGTTTTCTGCAGAAAAATTGTGTCATGTGCTCTACATCTATGATTCACAGCTTTTAGAGTTCCATCCACCATACAGGTAAGTGTCATGATGAATGGTGGAAACCCAGTTGAGACCATATCCAGATGTTTTTTTGTCTGGTTTTGGTTGAATGATTGAATGTGTGTTTTTTAGTGTGTGTGCTTGTGACATTTTCCTTGCTGCAGCTGTAATGAAGCCCTCCATCTGCTGTTTAGAGGCAGGGGAAGTGGAGTGGAGTTGAGGGTGGGGGTTGTGTACGCTGCGTACGGAGGGTCAATCCAGGTTTAACCTTTTAAATTGTGCAGATGTTGATGATGCAAATTGTTAAAAAAATGTTTGCTTTTATTTCCCTTTTTTTTTAAAAAAAAAAAAAAAACGTTTATATAATATTTACTTCATTTTAATAATTGATGAGAATCAACTCGCCATAATGAGGTCATCCCTTGGCTAAAAATCTCATCTTTCATCTTTGCTGATGCTGTAATGCAGCAGCACAATAGTAATAGTAATCCTAAACCAACTGACCAACAGCAAACTTTGGTAAAATTAGTGGTATTTACTTCAGTGATGCAAATCAAAAATTACCGCAAGTCCTACTAGAAGGAAATATGAACTCTCGTGATTTTTACAACTACCTCATGTGAAGTTTGAAAATGGTGTTCAGTAGTAGGACGTCAGTGTATCACAACTTGCATGGCAAAAGGGATTTGGCTCACACATGTTCTGGCCCAGATCCGGGCCAACACTGGTATTAATATGATCTTCCAGGCCAGAACAGGTCTGGTCCTGGACCAGATGTGAATTCTCAAGTGGTGATTTGTCCACAGACTGATCCCGATCTGGTGCTCTAATATCTAAATCCTATCAGCTGAGACTTGCCACTTTCTGCACAACCTGCAAATATCATAATATCCCCGAACAGAATGTCAATATTATAGTTTCACCCCGGCCGCATATCCTTCCTATTCCTGTATCCTTCCGATATCTTGAACAATATTCAATTTAAATTTTTCATGTTTTGCATGTACATAGATATCATAGAGAGGATGAACTGATTCGATTTTGAGCCGTATATAATTTTCAGGTTGGCCACATGGGGTAGCTCAAACCTGAAAACAGTTTTGGCTAAGTCTCTGATACTATTCATCTGACTGATCTCAAATCAAGTACATATTTGTATATGTATTTGAGGATTGGGGAAATGAAATAGGGGATGTTCGGGGATATACCCCTAACCGTCGCCTCTGAAGACGGGATTTCTAGTTTGTATTCATAAATCCATGATACTCTCAAATCCATATTAAGACTTTCATGTTGTGAAATAACTTACTAGCCTAGACTGACAGATTCAATGACAAACCCAGCCTGCATTAGGATGTTTCATCATGGTTGCTCATTTCAGAAGAACACCAACCCCGATGAGCTTTTGAGTCTTCCCGCTGGCTGAAGTCTACACTCAGCACAGGTCTGTGTTGCAACCATAAAACAGATGGAACTGTCAAGGTGCATGTGCTGGTCTGGCAGCAGATCTGGCTGGGAGTCAGCTGCTGTTTAGGAAGGAAGTTAATTAAGTCCTAAATATGATGTGTTTCCCAAACTATTAGGCAAGAAGTTTTGGGTTTCTTACCCTCAACTTATTGCTTAAGGCTAGTCAGGAAGTGACAAAGTGTCTTTTTGTGTTATGTTGACATGACGCCCATACAACCAGCAAGTTGACATCCATTAGGGCACAGTGATATTAATCTAAATCTTAACACAGGCATGATATTTTTCTTGCCCTAACCAGGAAATGTTACTTCCTGTTATTTTCATCCAGAATTGTAAAAGATTCTGCACATTCCTATAAATAGCCTTTCAATCTAATAAGCGAGTCTCACATTTGATTTATCTGCTAATTTAGAGCTTAGATGAACCTGAGTGTGTTGATGCAATGGGATTGGTGGACGACTGGGGTCACACAACAAAAAATACTCACTAGACCTAAGGTTCAACTTAAGTTTTATATACCAAAGCACAAACCTGAAGCAAAAGAGGGAATTATTCACTTTCTGGTCTTATGTGCCCCAATTTATAATAATATGTTTATATAAACTAATTGACAAAAATGAACCGCTTCGCTAAAGAAATCAATGAATTGCAACCAGAGGTTGGTTCAGTCCTCCATGGTTAGCATGCAACAGGCAAGGTGCAGCTGTGGAGAGGAGGGACATTTTGTTGGGAGGAAGGAAACCTCCAGTTCAATCAGATGTCAGAGGAAGGAAGTGCTCAGTGCATGATGAAACATCTTAAAGTAGCTTCAGTCTGTATCAACATTGCAAAATGTCAACCAAGCCAAAGACAGGAAATTATTGCTTTTCTTTATTAATCACTTCTTGTACATTTAGAATACAGCATGTCTGCAGCTGCCAAACCTAATCCAAAAACGTGAGGTTAAAGTGTAGTTTAAATAACTGTCTAATACAGTGAGTTTGATGACTTGCACATTTTAAATCTTACCTGTTAAGGAAACAGCTACCTAAAAAGCATCTAATTATTGGCTCTGCTGCTTAGTTTCCCATCAATTATTTCAATGTTCAGCTGCTTTAAGGAGCCAATTGCATGTTCTGTTGTGGCAAGATTTTCGGACTCAGTGATTTATGAGAATTTGAATCACTTACTTATTCCTTAATAAGTCAGAGTGCTAAAAACTAATTAACATCTAAGATAAAGTTTTCAGTGTGGTGACATTTCTTTGGGCTGCTTATACAGTTACAGAATAGTTCCCTCCTGTAACATACTGGTATTGTTGCTGACATTTCTGAGACCAGGAGGCCCAAACGTTTTCCACACCACTGTCGCTGGCTAATTTAAAAATCTACACATGCTCTGGCTTACAGAGTGCAGTCTATACCACAGAGGGGGCAAATCCCAGAGATCAGATAGCACTGTATACTCATCCAGAGACACATGCTGAATGGAACACTAATGGGATTGAATTTTCTTGGTCCTCCAGAGGCCTGACACAAGCTGCACGGTCAAACACAAATATCACTCACAAAGCACACAAGACAGAGAGCCATTCACAAGGGAGAACAATGAATCCAGACACTCTGAACGCCATGTTTTCCTGCATTATGTATAACTTCATAAGGACATAAGTTCAAGCACTGGCAATGCTGCTTTTACCAGAGTTTCACAAACATGATTCAATTCAACCTAATTTATTTGTTTGATTCCTCTTTAATGCTGAATTAAAGTTAATTCTGCTTCAAAGAGGGGAAAAGTTGTCACGCGAACACCTAGTTGTGATTGAAAATGACTATTCATAAATAAACTTAATTCGAAAGAAAGTGGCTGGTTTATTCTAATTTTAAATCCGAACTAATTTATTCCTCTGTTACGTAAATCTTTATTCCCCCTAAGTTAATTCCGGTAATTATTACACTGTACTGTCACGATCACGCACATGAGCAATCTTCTGCCTCCTGTCTTAGGTACTATATTGTTTCTGCACCTCAGCTGCTGAAAAAAAGGGAGGAAGTGCACTCATAGCACACTAGTACTTAAAAAAATATAATCAACATTGATGTGAAAACGTTTTTTATTATGTTGTTTTCCATCTTGGAGCCAAAAAGACGAAAAACATAAAGTGGTTTATTATTTCAGGTATACGAAAGAGAGAAGAACAGAAGAGGAATAAATCTAAATAAATAAATCAAAATTTCTATGTAAACTTTAGTTTGGAATATTTTCATGTAAACTCTGAGAAAAATTCTTAAATTGTCAATCATTTAATTCTGAATTTAAAAACATGTAATCATACTCAATGTCATCTCAGCACACTTTACAAACGCATAAATTTGAGCCAATTCATAATAAATAGCCTAGCTAATTCAAACCAGCACTTTGCATCAAATCTTGACTTTGATCCAATCTCTCACCCTGAGCTGCATGAGGCGACGGTGGGAAGGAAAACTACATTTAAACTGGAAGGAAAACCCGGATCAAGGAGGGCAGCCTCGACTGTTTAGGGTGGAGAGGACAGCAAAGACAGATCAACATGCAATGCATCTTTTATTCAGAAAGACCTGCAGAAAATATTTGTCAATACTGTCAGATATTTATACATAGAGGAAAAGGAGCAGAGAAAGGAGGAAGTGCTCAGCGCATCATGAAACATTCCAATGGCTGCATAACTAATGGATGGCTAGACTATTCTTAAGCATAGGATTTGTTAAAGGTTCTGTATTTTGCTATATTGGCTGTTTCACAGTCTATCCTATGCACATCTACGATATTATTATGCATTTTGCAACACCACTCATTTCTTGCTACAAGGTTCCCAGGTATCCAGGACTGTGAAGGCATGGGTCTGCATTTCTCCTACCTGCTGTCTGCCTCTCTCAAACATCCACCTCGCCCGTACTGAGCAGCCAGAGATGGCGTTGTGTGTAGTCAGCGTGCAGGGAGCGTGTCTGTTGACAAGAGCACAGCAGCAGCAATATGCACACTTCCTAGAGGAGATGGCGTGCCAAAGTTTTCAGGTAGGGGTGGGGGAGTCTCCTGTTTGATCTGCTTAAACTGCACCCTTTTTAAAGTGCAAAACCTAAAAAAAGCGCATGCATGACACTTCCGTGATCATTCTAAGGTAGAAATTAACACTGATATATTAATATTTCTTTCGACATAGCACATTTCATCCTAAAATTCAAACATTAGAGTTTGGTTTTAACAGAAATAAGTCTTAAAATCCTCTAAAGGCCCATTTATGGTGGATGGAGAAGATCTACTTTAATGATTAGGTGAATAATTTAGTCTGTTTTAAAAGGGTGAAGCTATCTGTCTCTTGATGCAGAAAACTGAGCAATATCACCAAGAATCACAAGGGCAGTGTTGACTAGGATAACTGACATACCAACAGAAACAGAGAATAACAGGAACAGGAAGAGGACAATGCAGGAATAATGACTAAATAAAAAGCAATCCAAGCAAGTAGAAGATGCAGAAAAAGTTGAGGAGAGCAACATGCTGGGAGGACTTAAAGAGACTCTGTGTGAGCTACAACCACCAATAAGAGTCAAAATGCAGAAGGGAACTCATCACTGCACACTAGTGGATGAATTGACTCATGGTAACATACAAGACACATGGCAACATTTGAAATGGGCATCCCCATCTTTTACGTAAAGGAGTATAAATAGGCTTTAAGACTTCTGTTTAAAAGAAGTGACAGGTGGTGTTACTCTATACTAAACTAAGACTTAGTTCGCGTCACCTCAGGAGTCAAAACATAATGGAAATGAGTGGAAGGAGCTAAAGTTACCCTTGAGAAATGGCCTCAAAATTGTCCATCTATAACTTTTCATCAGCAAGTTTTGTTATAGAGGAATCAGAAGCCAAAACCACAACTACACTTCATGTAGGAAGCTAATAACTCTTAGTAGCCAAATGATTATTTTCACCAACAATAGTTTGAGTATAGTCTACTTTATTTGTCAAACACATTTAAAAACAATCTAACTTGACCAAAGTGCTTCACCGAACAATACAATAAAAAACAATCAATAAAACCTGATAAAAACGGTAGTGAAATCAGCAGGGGAGATGAAATGTACTCAGTTTGAAAACCATGTAAAAGAAATTGGTCTTTAGTAATTGTTTCAGTTGCTCAACACTGGGAGCAGATTTAACATACAGTGGCTCCAAAATTTAGTAGCAGTCATGAGAAAAGCTTTATCACATTTTGCTTTTATTTTTTTTTCTAAGCTATGAGCACATCTGGAAGAAATTAGTTGACCAGAGAAGTTTCACTGAATTATGGGGATATAAAAGCTCTACTAAATAAGAGAAAGCCTGGCCATTAAGACATTTAAAAGTAAACAATAATATTTTAACATCATTCCTCTGCCGAACAGGGAACTGCTGGATGAGGGTAATAAATAACACAAATTGGTCTCTTTTTGTGTTTTTCAGCTCAGAGGTGAGCAGAAACATTTTGAACTACTAGCATTTGTTCTAATCAAAATGAGAAATTATGAATGCATTGCTGACCCCTTACAAATTTTAGGAGGGCAAGTTGGGGGTGGGGCACGTGGTATTTGCTTGGACATGTAGTAGTGATGCAGCACAGCGTTGTGAGGTCTTCTGCCACTGTAGAAAATGACCTGAGATTGCTTTTCAACTTCAGTTAAAAATATTCGAAAAGCAGTATGCAATACTGTAAAAGTGATGCTAAAAGTATACAGCGTCAAATAATTAATACCACCAATTTTATGCAATCGGAAAGTCCATCTTCCCACAAGGTTCAAAAGACGCTCACAAACAATAGCAATAATGCTGATAATGTTCATTTTTATTTTGTACAGAATTTAATCATTTAATTATTTTGAACTTTAGAAAAATATATATTTATTGGTAAATATCGATTATCAGATACTATTAACATCTGATATTGGTATCGGCCAAAATGTATATATATCTATATATATCGGTGCATCTCTAGTGGTACAAATAAAAACTGTTGGGGCCAAACATAGAACTTTGGAGTTCAGATGAACTGAGAAAGTTTTGTTTGACAGGTAGATCTAGACAGAACCCACCTGAGTTCAACACCTTCGGATACAACACAATTTCAACTGTGACAAGAGGATTAAATGATTAACGCTATTACATCAAACTGCTGTTTGGTCCAAAGCAGTTTTGTATGGCATATGGAAGAGTCCTCTGATTCTACAACATACACACACATTTTACACAACATTGGAGACACTCCCACAAGTGCCAGGTATTTGATGCTTTAAAAACATTTCTCACACGCTACCACTAGCATTTAGTGAGATTCTCTGAAATATTAGATACCATGTATTAATATTATCAGTGTCAAGGATAGATGTTCTTCTTTGTCTATGAAAGCCAAAAGGAAAATAAAATGATTTGGCTCAACCAGTTAAGATGATGACTAAGAGATGGTCACAGCTAATATTACAGCAACACTTAGACTATCTTCACAGATATTTAAACCTCTTCACACCTGCTGCACTAGCAGGGAAAGTGATGAGTGAATAAAGGGTGAACAAATGTCCCTCTCCTGTCACAAGTTAGCCATAAAAGGTTTGGTGTCTCTTGTCAAAAAAAGTTCCAGGATATTTCCAGGAAGTCAAGGCAAAACGGGAGCTAAAAAGATATACATTTTCCAAGCATCACTTTGATAAAGTATTCCACATACTTTTGACAAAGAAAATTAATGCAAATTTAGTTGCGTTTTTGATTTGAGATAGTAAGTGTTGGAGCAAGAAACATATGCAGGATGCTTGGTTCTAGAAAATACATTCAACTATTAAGAACACTGATAAAAATCCAGATCATCCATTAACATTGATAATGGTATTGATGTCTGAATGATGTCATATAAACATCTTGCTATTTGTAATAAGATATAGGACTGTTTGGAAGACACACTGAAGGAAAACAAGGTAGTGTCGACAAGGTAGAATTATCTATGCCTTTTGTCATTTATATATATATATATATATATACTCTTTAAGTAAAATGAGGACAACATGCATTTAACTCAGAATGTCATAATAACGTTGGATGTGCGAGTGTTAAGTGTGTCCACACTGAGACAGGCCTGACCCTGGCAGCGATGCTTAGGGGCGTACATCACTGTGACCTTTCTGAGTGCTGCGCCAGCTGCCTTTGTCCGCGTAATGTGTCCCACACAAAGCGACTTTTGACCAAGAACAGAGAAAGAAGCAGGGCCGAGATGGAGAGATAGCGACAGAAGGGAAGGGATGAATGAATTGATAAAGGAATAGGCGTCGGCTGGAGGTCTGTGCTAATGGCCCCTGCGTGTTTTGTAATTAGAAGCAGTGTCAAGAGATGCAGGGAGAGAAATGGGGGGTGGTTAGCCGACAGGCCAGGAGAAAGCAGGCCAGACAGACAGAATAAAGCCTGTGTAAGGGAGAAGAAGAGAGAATACAGAAAAAAAAGATAAAAAAGAAAGATTATGGGCTAATTAGAAGAAAAAAGTTGAGTTTGATTTCTACATAAAGTCGAGAAAAGGAGCCTCGTCATATAATCAGTATTTCATCTTATGACACTGAGCCTTGTGGATCTGTATGAGTGTGCAAGTGTGCCTATGCAGTTTAGTAAGGGACCTCTTGTATCATTAAGCCTCCGGGCAGCACTTTCTGGTGGGGAACCGAACAACAACATGGACAATGATGATAAGCAAAGCACATGTTTTTATCTGGCACTCAGGCTTATCGTACATACTTTGAAATCAAAGTAAAATTATTTAGCAATGGTGACAGTGTTCAAGAAACCTACTTGTTTGATTATGACACACTGATATTTTAGATATTTGTTTAAAATGCAGATTTTGTGCACCGCTCCTTATTAAGGTAGGTTTTCATAACAGCTGCTGCTTCAAAGAAACATTGTCTTTTTACTTCTCCATCATATTTTCTCACTTCAAATATTCCTTCTCTGTGAGACTGTGGTTATATAGCAAAACAAGATTCCAAACAGGGGATATGAAGACCACAAAAAGGAACAATTCACAGAAATTATGTTCATTTTGCAAATACACTGAATCACATTAACACTCAAGCTCATGGTAAGTACATACAAACAAATGTCTTAACTTTTCCAATTTCAAACTTTAAAAAAACAGAAAAAAACAAGAAAAAAATCCATAAAAAAATCTCCCCATGAAAATCACCAACACAGGTGCATGTGAAGCAGAACAGTCGAATCTTTGGCTTTTACATGAACATTCTCATCAGGGTTGTCCAACAACGTTCAGTTCAGCCGGATGTGTTATTTTATGTGAATATGTGTATTCCCTAAGAAAGTCTGACTTCTCCTTTCCTGCAATTAGTTGGCAAATAACTGCACGTATGTAAAGTTAGCACACAAATTGCATTAATGTATGTCTGATGCATTATTTCATTGTTGTACCAATGCTTCTTGGTAAAGAGGCTTCACAGCAGGAAAGGGTTTTTACTGGTTAAATCATTTCTTCTGATATCGAACAGGTTTTTCTACCACTGTGGTGTCATATATTGATTGATTAAATCAATATTTAACAATTGATTCATAAAAAAAAAACAAAAAAAAAACAGGGTGTATCATGTTGGAGAACCACATACAGCCACTAAAGCCTGGCACCTCCTCCTCATGTTGATCACACTGCCATGGGATGGCATCCCTTTCTTTAACCAGTATGTGGTTGTGCAGGTTATTCCATCCTCTCCATTCCCAAATTCTAGAGGTATTCTCTGATAAAGCTGCTCTGTTGGGATGAGCGTTATCATCTTGGATAATCGTTTGTTCCCAGAATGTGCAGCCCTATTGCATAATGTGATCTCTGCACTGAGATGATGACAAGGACCTTGTTAGTGAGATGGCCCAAAAAACACATCATAATGTTTCAAAAGCTGGTAATCTATCGGTGCAGCAATCAGCATAGCACCTTCTACGTTCAGATTACTCAAACAGGGCATGCTGTGGTAGCAGTGTCCGTGCTCACAGCTGCTGCTAATCAGCTGCTAATCAGGACTAATTTCTTGCACCTGGATACCATGCGCTAAAACACAAAGCGTAAATAGTACAATAAATGGTTCGCCACTGACACAGAAGATTTGGCAATTTTTTTTTCGTGGTACAACCCACAAAGTTAAATTTGCTGCTCACCCCACAAGTGTTTTTCCTTAAAAAAGCTGTGCTGTTTAAAACTGAAATAAACAGCCTTATGTCAAGTCAAGTCAAGTCAATTTTATTTATATAGGCCAGTATCACAACAAGTTGTCTCAGAGGGCTTCACATGCAGGTAAAGAGAACAATAGACATA
>JBAMHX010000025.1:4626258-4659796 GCA_037177515.1 Pseudomugil tenellus | reverse complement strand
TTTAGATAAAATATTTCTGATTCTAGCAATGTTGCGCAGATGAAAAAATGCTGTTTTGCAAGCTTGGTTTATATGAGACTTAAGTGATAAGTCTTGATCAAATAAAATTCCCAAATTTTGTACGGTCGAACTGAAGGCTACACTTACACTGTCTAGGATGATTCTCTGGTTGGGGAGGGCATCTCAAGGGTTAGGGTTAGGGTTATGTAATGGCAACAGATTAATTGGGAAAAAAGGCATTGTTAATATGAAGAAATAACTCATTAAAACATATTTAATCTGATTCCGTTCTTTAATAAAATGTAGAATATAATTGAATGGTGGTAATGGTGTTGGCAAGAGTGAAATCTGTGGTTGCAGCTGTTGGAAACAAATATTGCAGCAACATCTGGAAAATTAAACACTTTAAACAAAGCTAATCCAATAAGGTCTGTTACAGCAGCAGAAAGAGGTGAATAGACACTTTCATGTCTCATGATGCACCTTTTTTTTATATAAATGGACGCAAAGATGATAGAAAAGAAAACTAGGTTAGTGAGGAAAGTCTTGAAGCACACTCATTATGCTAATTATGTCTGTCCTGACCTACAGTTTTTGTTCAGCTAGCTGATGCAAAAAAAAGCCTAGCCATGTTGAGCACATTGGTCCTCTCGAGCCATACAAAAAAAAGTTGATAAAAGAAAACTCAGTCAACAGGTGGAGCGTTGGCTTACACACTATGCATTCATGCGATTTTAGCATTCAGCACTTGCTTTGTTAGGAGTTTCTACCTTGTTTTATTTCTGTTTTAAAGATGACAAGCTGGTTGATCAAGCTTGTATATAAAAAAACCAAAGCATCATGTAAAAAGTTAGGAATAAAAACTAATTAGTTAAGTTTATGCTGCAATTAAAGCTACATTTAGTCTGAGTCAGCACCTTATATGGTTGTCAATAGCAAGCAGTCCGTCACATCTTCACATAAGTTTATTTCCAGCACCAATACTAACACAAAGGCTGAGCAATGATCAAAATCAGTTTGCTATGTTTTCCTGAAGCATTTTTATTACCTTGTCAACCTGTCCAAGGTGTACTCTGCCTCTTGCCTACTAATGGGCTTTATGCCCAGCTCCACTACTTCCTGAACTTAAGACAACTTCTTTGTTTCCTGTCTTTTATTACTGGACAAACTGATTAATCCAGATGTGTCTGGTCATTACCGTTGTTGTTACTGAGGTCAGACACACCTGAACTAATCAGTTCATCCAGTAATGAAAGACAGAAAACAAAGAAGTTGTCTTAAGTTCAGGAAGTAGTGGATCTGTGAATCAAGCTAATTGCTGGGACAAGCTCCAGTTTTCCTGCTACCCTGATTTGGGACTTGGGAGAATAGAAGACAATTGAATGCATGAATTTAAGTGCAGTAAACTGCAGCGTCTGTGGTATTAAAATCCAGGATTGCTGGATCACATTCATTTTAAACCTGGGACCAAACTGGGAAAAACTGGGCCCACTGTAAGCAACATGGTTTTACTGGGTCTGTTTATTACATATGAGCAGCTGTTGCTAATTTAGGAATGTAACAGATTTTTTATTGCACCTGTTATAAATGAACCAAAACAAGGTGACCATATAAGAGGACACTCGATCCAGCCATGAAACACTTTGATACTCCGTTCACTTAACGATGCATTATCATTTATTTTGTAGATTTAAAAGCATGCCGTCTCTGTGTGGCTACAAAGAAAAGTGACAAAACTAATTTCAGAGAGTACAAACACAACATCTTAAAAATAAATCCCTGGAATTACATAATATTAATGATGGTTCTTCTGCAACAACAAAAAATGCACGTTTTTCCACAAAAATTTGTGGCAGCTTTGCACACAATGTACTCTGCCTTCTTATAGTTCCAACCAGGACACTGAGAAAAGTATTTCTTATGCAGTTGTTTTGTAAAGCAACATGTGTGCTTTTGTAAACAGCAGCACTGCCTGCAACCCGGTTCGCTGTTCTGTCTGAGTGGAAAAGACCCAACCAAAAAGCAGTGTTTCGGTCATGACGTCACCCACCACACCATTCAAACTTAAGCACATGCTCATTGATCCCATGAATAACTATGGAAACGTAGTTCGCCTTTAAATTTCTTGAATATTATAATGCATTGCACTTGACTTGGACTTGTGAACATGTCTGGTTACTATGCAAACTCTTTTGGCTGCATTGCTCCCTGTGTGCAAACTCTTTTCTCACTGTGTATTTGCATTAATGTAAGTGTGTGCAGCACATGCGATGAGGGATGGACATCACGAGGGCACTGCTGTGAGTGAACGAGGCAGATCAGTCAAAGACTTAAAGCTCTGCTCCCCAGCGGAGGATACGGACAGGCTTTGATGTTGATGTGAACAAATAAAAGGAAGCCAAAATGAGCGGAATGAACCATTATCTGCTGAGGAGAGGCCCTCCCATGGAACCGAGCCTGCCTGCTTTGCTTCCAGTCACCAGGGTGAAGGGGGGGATTGAGGAAGATGGGGTGAGAGAGAGAGAAGAGTGTGTTTGAAAGAAAGACACAGAATCCTATTAATTTCAGTCTTGTGCTTAATCTAAAGACTGCAGTCTCCTATAGTGTTCGCAGCACAAAGATGTTGGTATATGTTTTATCCACTTAAACACTGCAAGACACAGAGGAGAGATGATCAGAACCAAAGTGTGCTGAAAATAGTTTGTAATTTAATCTACATTGTGAGGAATAATTAAAAAAAGCACCACGAACTCCTGAGCTGGAACTCATTTAAGCGCTAATAATAAGACTTGGCTACTCAGACTTTGCACCTCTAACTCACAGAGAAAGAAACAAGGCCACTTGCCAACGCCATAAATAGACAAAAAACCATGAGTAAACTCTCTACAGGCTTCTTTTCTAAGCAGAAATACCCTTACCTGCATTAACTGGCACCAAAGCAGAACAAGGCCAGTTAATTCAATTACTTTTGTTTTTCTGTCACAGCCCAGTTCTAAACCAGACTTTGCCAAAAGCAAAATAAAAAAACAGCTCGGAAAAGGTCATCCATTCTAAAATGAATAGAGGAGTGTTTAAAGGCTCAGGGAACTTGTTTGCACAAGCTGACACATGTTAACTATCTTTTGTAGTGGATGGAAACACTGGGTCGGATGTACCGGCAGCTAAGGTTCGCAGGACTGACAACAAGAGCGAGCAGAGTCACAGAGAGGATTCAAACAGTGTTACGTCTGTCTGTTCTGTCACCAACTGCACACGGATATTTCTGCTAAAGGTGATGCTGCAAACCTGCATCTGTAAAAAGCTGTTTTTGAGGCATTTTGCTGATCTTGTGGTTTCCATGGCAGTAGGCATTATGTTTCAAGGTTATCTGCCCACCTGTCTGTCCATATGTCTGTCTATCAGTATCACATTGAGGCAATGTGCCTTGAATGCCTTGAGGGAATTTAGTCAAATTTGGCACAAACGTCTCCTCATGCTCAGGAAGAGGATGTTTTCAAGAGATAAATAAAGCCTCATTCTAGAAAAAATAAAAGCAGTGCAGAGCAGGTCCTTGAATGTCCTAACTGCTGACTCAGCGTCAGTCCTGCGCTCTAAAAAATATTATTTGTATTTAATATATTTAGCTAAAAGAATAATTTCTCTTTAGTTTCGGGTATCAAGCTTTAGTTTTAAAACTTTTTTTTAATAGAAGATATTCATCATCTTTAGATTCATTCCCATAGTGTCCCATTGAAAATAGTGCTGCTGAGTGAAACCCTGTTCCGACCATTCATCAGATGTTGAAAACAATAAGTAAACAGATTACTGTAATTTCTGTTGCATGAGCTGCATGTTGGCAAAATGTCCACAGTGTACCCTGCATCTCACTGGTTAGCAGCGAGGATTGGCTCCTGTCCTCTTGAAATAAATGGGCTATAAAAAAAATAGCACTAATATTGTTTTCTGAATGTCAAGAAATGCATCCATCCATGTGATAAAGTCCTAAATCATATCATCTGAAACTTTTTTTGTTAATAAACAGAAACATGACAGTGAGTGAAGAGTGTGCAAGCTGACTGCTAACAGTTGTAATTAGTTTGTAGTGTCACATCCACTGAAGGGCATCATCTTAAATGAAAATCAGCGGTTTAATGGAACGGAAAACAACACTTGTAAATACACGACGTCGCGGTCAAAAGTCGGATGGCTTCACTCAGATGTTTGTCTCAGATATGACGCTCAACACAGACATCTGGTTCCACCTTTTTTTTTTACACTTATCTTTCAGTCACATGGCAATATTTTTCATTTATGCAGCAAACTTTCATCATTTAAGAGTTCTGGAGTCACATGAAAACCTTGAAGTGTTTGCTTCAGTGAGAACAGCTGAGATCCAACATATCTGTTTTTACTGTTGTTTTACTTTTTTTTTAATGAGTTTAAACAGACTATTCTGAACTTGTACTGTAAAACACTGGACTTGAACAAGGTTTTGGTTTATTCATGAGATTCAATAAAGAAATTCTTTGATGTCCATGCAACATTTAGAGGCAACACATTTTTTTAAAAATAATTCCTCACTTTAAGAAATAACCAATCTTTTGTCATTTTCAAGACATCAAATATTATCAATTTTCTTAGATATGCAAAAGATGTCCGTTGATGTTTTTGTGCTACAGGACTGTTTAAGCTGTGTCGACTTATGAGTTAATATTAGTTACCATTTTTCCCAGTTTTACCAGCTGCCCACTGGGGTACAATGTGATAGTAACACAGTTTAATGGGGTGCAGCTATGTGATGATCTTCATTGTCTTGGTGACCGTTTTATTGAACAAAACAAGAAAGGATGCCGTCAGAGGCGACGGCTAGGGTTATATCCCCAAACATGTCCAATCTTTCAATACACATACAAATATGGGAACATTCAGGTATGACGTCATTATGTGACACATCTTCAGGTCATGACCTTTCATTTGCACTTTATTAATAGTATCAGAGATACAGCCAAAACATTTTCAGGTATGAACGCCCCCTGGTGGCCAACCTGAAAACAATAAATCACTCAATATTCTTCACGGCAAAGCATCAAAACATATAGGAAAACTTATTCTTTACATAATCTTCCATGTAGGCGAAATATTGAATTATTAATAAAGAATTTGGCCTTTTAGAAACTCAAATTTTACTTGATAAATGGGGCCTGTCTAACAATCCATGGCCTGACCTGTTACTGCATCCTGGTGCAGGACTGTTCAGAAAAAATGGCCTGACAAAGCTTACTATATTAGCAAGCAACACAAACTGCTCGAGAGATGCATGCAATTCCATGTCTGGTACTCTATATTTGTCACATTATGAAGAATAAAATATTTTCACCCTCGTAATCCCATCACATTTGAATCTTTTTTTTATTTCCAGGTCCCTTAGTTTTTAGTTTTTTTTTTTTTACAAAATTTTGCAGGCAGTTGAATGAAATGACTGCTTCTGTCAGCAATGCGTCAACTCTTATTCTTCTTTTGATATAGCAAGATGTAATATATTGTCATTGATTGTCATCTAAACATGCATAAGACCGTGGTTTACGGAGAAAACCTTCAAGCATTGCATGTAATGAATCACTGATCCTGTTTGGTTTGGATTGCACAATCTCACAGGAGACTGAAATATTCCCAGCAAGCCTGGTGATCAGTGATGGCTGAGACCCCCTGCTGGTCCTCAGATTTAGGTCCAGCAAGCATCACCAGGCTCCTAACTAATCTAGGTTTGTCCTTCATTTGATTTGTGCAGCGAGAAGTGACAGAGTCTGCTCTTACATCACATTATAAAACGATCATTTAGCTCCGCAGCAGCATTAACTCTTCTTGCTTTGGTAGTTCTTCTTTTATTTCACTTACTTTTTCACAGATCAGTGCAACGAGCATGCACACACACCTTCTGTCTCCCCCCCTCCTTGTCCCTGTCTCTCTCCTCTATCTTTAAATGCTGATGTTATACGATAGCAGAGCATAATGTGGTGTGAGGGCAGTGGAGAGAGCAGCCACTAGGATCTTCAGCCAGCCGTGCTCGGCTGTTTTACCCCATGTGGTGGCACACAGCACAGGCAAGAGCGATATAATTAGAATGGAAATTACAGAAAGTTACAGGCGAGCTAAATCCCCCCCGCGCATCGCGTGGCTAAAAATGTCCCGGGCAACGCCAGTGGATGTATCACCATAGCAACAGCCTTCTTCTGCACTCTATTTTCAGACTGAAAAGGGAGAACCATCCAGAGCGAAAGGCAGAGAGCGAGGCAGGAAGAAATGCAAACATTGCCTTTTCTGTAGAAATTGATACATTATTCAAGTAAGGAAAATATCTCGGAGTGAGCGCTGGCGGGTTGGGAGGTGGATAGGCATGTCTGCTCACTCATCAGGGCTAAACCCCACTGTCTTGAGAGCATCGGTGTGACGGTCATACAAGCACAATGGGGTGCTGCGGGGTTGACTTACACATCTCAGCAGAGGTCAAAGCTGAAATCCACACCAGCAGCCAGATATGTTAACATCAATGCAGCAGCGGGATGATGGTTCCTAACTGGTGCTGCACATACTTCCCTTTTAACCAATCGCACATCGAATGGTTGGAGGGCAAACTGCTGAAGTGACTCACAGCATTAAGGAAATAGATTAATTTGTGCTTCAAAGGAAAGTGTTTAAGTTCAACACTGTGTCACAGGCACAGAGTTGTTGCATCTGAAAATCAAATTTATTATTTAATCTTGGGAAAAGGGAAAAAAAAGTCCCAAAGCGTTTAATATTTAATTTCTCAATTCTTTTCAATTTGGCTTAATTTATTGTAATTCCCTTCAGCAGAGCGTGGTTTTATTATTAGTCTCACTTCTTCTCATTGCTGGTCTAATCAGGTCTTAAATGAAAACACATTCTTTCTTTCTCTCTCACACACACTTCACTTTGTCCATCTTTCCATCTCCCAATGTTTCTCTCACCCCCTGGGGGTCTGATCGAGCCAGCCAGGAGGCATGGATCTTTCTTTATTGATCCCCCTGTTGAATCACTTATCCCTTTTCCAATGGCCTTCATCACCACTCTCCGGTTTTAGCACTCTCTGCATGCAAAGATTTCCTTGCTTGTACAAGCAGGATCCACTGTTAGAAAGAAATGTTCCACAAGTGGAAAGAACAGAGACACTGGGTTTAAAAGGATCGGCTATATGTAATCAGTTCTTTTTTTCGAGGAAAAAACAAGGAAATCAAGCTGGTTAGGAAAGAGAAGCATCAGTATGAGAGGATGATGAAGATGAATGCAGTTTTCTAGAGCAATCAATACTTTCTGTTGAGGACTTTGGGGAATTTTGCACAACTGGTCAGGTTACACTCATTTTTGTGGCAGATGCAGCATCAACTACTCCTGGCAAAAATATAAAAATGTGGACTCATTTAAAAAAAGCAAAAACAAACAAACAAAAAAGAAACAGTTTACTTTATTAAAGCTTTCCTGGATTTTATGGCAACTTGAATTCCTTGATGAAGGAACTTTCACTAATGAAAAACGATATTCTTCATCTGTCTGGTTCCAACTTTATTGCGTAACAGTTACTAGACCTGTTTTATAGTTTGGAGCCTTTTCTAACATCCACATCTGGACTGTTTGCTTGCCACATCACTGAGCTGATAAATATTTGACCTCTCTTTGCACCGTTGCAAGGCCGCTTTATCATTCTGAACAATCAATTTTAACAGCAGCTCTCCTTTTGAACAATAAAAAAAAAAAACATCAAATTTTTCAAGAAAAAATTTCACCAAGAAATATTCCACCTTAATTTGGTTTGGTTTACCAAACGTGAAACTTGGAGTCAGGTCACAGCTTAGTCTCATTTTCAGTGAAATGTTAATTTTTCTTTTCATTTCTGCAGACGTAACGCTGATAAAATGTCACACAAACACAGATGTGTCTACACATCCAATAAATCAAAACAATAGCAGAGCCAACACATCTGTTGCTGCACAGCAACAGATGTGAATGTAACTTTGGGGCATTAAAAACTTCATACAGAGGGAGAAAAATAAGAGCAGCAAACTGCAACATCTGTAGTATAAAAGCCAGCACATCAGCCTTAAAACACACCTGGAAAGGTAAGTCACTGTAATATGAAACCGTAATGTTAGCGTCTGTGTCAGCACCAAGTTTAGAGTGTAAACGCTTGTCAATACATCTACTAGTAAGTAAGTATTGGATGTAAATTGGGTTTCTTGTTTAAAGTTTGAAATGAATATTTTGTGTACTCATCTACGTTATTTCAAGCCCGTATTTTTCTGATGTGTGAATGCAGGGATCTCCAACCTGTTGAGCCACTGTCTTTCAGGTTTTACATATTTACCTCATGCAATACACCTGAGTCAACATATTAATGGGTCATAAAGAGGTTTGTGCAGAACTTGACAACAAGCTGCTGTTTAGAGCAGAAGGTCCAGCAGGAAAACAAGTAACACCCACATGACTGTTGATCCCTGAACGCCTCTCTAGCATTTATTAGTTTAAGCTAAAGACAGTGCGGTTGCAAATCGTTGGTAGATGAGATGATTTGAAATTCTTTACATATTATATTTTAGTCTTTTAAAGCTGGATTTATACTCACACGTCCTGCATAAGATCGGTCACGACTGCATGCTCTGTTTAGGTCCACTTTTTCCACATCCCTAGATCATTCCAGATGTGCTCTCCAAGTCCAAAATGACACGCATCACCAGATGAGCGTAGTTATTAGGTTTACATGCACTAGAGTCCTTAATTTAGACCAAACAAGTTTATTTTTTTAAATCTTTTTTTTTACGGTGCCTGGATTTCCCAAAGTAATAGAAGCAAATGAACGCATCCAAGTGCAGCTCATGCCCCCCACAGACACTGAGCATGTGATAAAACGCATTCGCTGATTGTGCAGTCAAACACATAATGAACAACGTGGTGGCAAAATATCTCGGGTCAGCGCATGATTCTTTGATTATAGGAATTAGTTGTTTTTATCCTCCAAGTTGCAAGTTGGTGAATTTTACATAGCTGGCTTGTTGGTGGTTCAATGCACGAAACTCTTTGTAAAAATGTTAAATTTTGTAAAAATATGTTTTCTTTTGTGTTAAAGGTGAGACCACATTCATCACTTGTTTTATTTGCATATCTCAATTTTTCTTTTTCTCGTTTTCTCGTGTCTTTATACCATCTTTTTACTTCATCCAGTGCTCACATCATTTCATCAACATAATTTATTTAATAAATTTGCTTCCATATCGCTTTTCTTTGTGTGGCATCAGGAAAACATACAAAATCCAAAACTGCACATGCAAATTACTGCAAATTAGGCTCTTACAATACCAGGCCATTATTCCCATAACCTATTGCATCAATTCATGGTTAAAAAAACCAAACAACATGTTATTAAGTACCCTGTTGTACACAATCTGATTCTTGTTTGTTGCATCCTGTTAAACGTTGCAGTATCCTGTTGCAGTACAATAATTCTATCACACATAGTAATAAACAGTACATAAATGCAAATTTAATTTTGCTAAAGAATAAAAAAAAGGAAATTTCTCTTCATTATTTGTTGTGTCAGATATTAAAGGGTTAAACATTCTGCAGAGAAATGTAACTGGTTAATGCAGCAAGCAGAATGAGTTATGGGACTGTCATCACCTGGAATCATTCTGTTCTTAATGGGGGTGAAAAACAATGTGATCTCCGTTGTGTTACTTCCTGGACGGATCCTCATTTGGTCCAATCCGTTCTAAGAGGCCTTAATCTCAAAACAAAGCCATTCAAAGCTGCACAAGACTTGACAAGACTGGATCAAAAAAGAGTCTAAACATGTGTAAATCATGCAATTCACAAAAAGCCAGATGTATTCCTAACAATTAGAGGAATAAACACCAAGCGAGTACATATAACACAAATGTATTTTAGTTTAAAATACAGAGAGGCATTGTTTGCAGAAGCCAACTGGAATTATACCACGTGTGTCCTTATGGCTGTGAAACTATGCAGACACAGCAAGGCTGAGACTATTTATATGGTTTGCTTCAGTGTGTAGGCTACTGGAGATCATTTGAATGCCGCACTGCTCCATACAAACCTGTTATTATCATCATCCATCAACTTGTCGTGCATCATTTTTCCTTGTGTTGAACTACCCGGCTAAAGAAGGAAAATGAGACAAAACAAGACGTTATCCTGAATGAATTTAAACCGTATAAATCAAATATCTCCTTCATCACTCATTCCTTCGTTGCGGCAAAGCGAAGCTAACTCTGAAGCTGGAGCCGTGTGTGGGTTGAGTTCACAGTAACGCTTAACGTGTTGGTGAAAACCACAGAAAACAAACTTTCAAGTAGTTCATTTTTATGAGTGCTTTTCTTTTCGACTTTCAGCACCTGACAAACACTAAAACTAAGCTCTCCATTGTACCAGCTGGGAATGCTAAAAAAAATGTGTTCTTTCCACTGATGACAAGCATGAAAAGAGGCCAACACTGCAAAGACAAGTCCCTTGTGGTAATCCGGCTTTTTTCGCAGTGTCAACCACACGCCTTTGGGCTGATACAGATGCTTTCATTCTCCTAGCAGGATGGTCTCACTTACATGACCAGCTTCTGTCCAGGCGTAAAACAAGCCTCCCTACATACATCCTGATAAAGCACAAATCCGTGTTTCTAACTGCGCTCTTTCCTCCCAACCCTTTCCGACTCACTCACTGTATCTTTTTATCTCCTTTAACCCACTCAGTGTCTCGCGGTCCTTTCATTCTTTCTGGTGGTTTAGTTTGACTTTTTTTTCCTCCATCAAACATGACAAGGTTTCACAGTTGAACACAGTGTTCACTGACCTCCAGTGTGAATCGTCACTTTGAACGCTCGCTGTCCTTCTGTTGGGAACGACTCGTGCAGATGGGGACGCCGGAGATAAATGTAGGTTCTTAAGCTTAAAGTTGAAAGTCCTAGAAGTCAGAATCAAAAGAGACCAATAAAGATAAAAACAGACAAGGAAGGGGAAGATTGTTTGGTTCCATCAAAAAATAGGAATCATCTGTGAGCAGGATGATCATGCAGCGGGTGCTAAACCAGTGACGTACCCTGCCATCTCCTTGAGACAACTGATACAGGATGATTACACTATAAATGCACAGGGGAGTGTGATGAGTATATATTCAGTCTGATGCATGCATTAGTATAATTCCAGCTTAGGTTCACAGCTGTCAGTCAAAATGTAGGTCAAGTAAGCAGAGGTTCGGACCTTAAAGGACGAGTCAGATCGGTAATGGAAGGGTTTGGTATCTGAGACTGTCATGCTGAGTCAATGGAGCAAAGAGGGACGGAGAGAAAGCAAAGGAAGAAATAAAAGGAAATGAAAGGAAAAATGAACGAGAGTGGCTTTAGGAAGGCGTGAGAGCAAAAACTAGAATAACGTTTCCAGGAGAAGATTTCTTGCTTACAAACTTCAGTTTTTGGAGAGTCAGCTCAGGCCTGCAGCATTTCCAAAATGGCTACGCCAAGGAGATTATAACCCCCCTCCCCTCCCCCTCCCCTTGTTCAGTAGGGTTAAATACGTGTCTTGTGCACATCTCACGTGAAGAGGCGTTTAGACTCTCAGGAGGGAGAAGTTTTCTGAGCTTTCAGTGTGCTCCCAGAACTGGATCCAACACAGAGAGAAAACAGAGGAGTTTATAAATGCATCGGCTTATGCCAAGCTGTCTGTAGCCTCAAACCAATATTTTCTGTTACATGCTTGAGCCAACTGAGCTAGAAAATAAATAAATAAATAAAAAGAACAACACAGAACATAAAAATCTAATTTTGAATATTTCTGCAGCTTCTTAAAGGAAAATGCATCAAATGTATGTAAGCCGTTTAGGAAAATGAACATTATGCTCAATATAAAGACAAAGAAGATAAACAGCTGCAGATTGACAATGAAGGCAGCGGCATGGAGATATAGACAAAATCCAACTTAATCCAAAGATCCTTAGAGAGAAATCTACACACAGTCCAAAGATCCTGTGTAAATACTCAGTGGTCCTGGCATATTGAGACGTAAACACTTTACCAATGTTAAATCAGAGATAAAACTTGAACATGTATGGTAGCAGACCTCAAGGACTGGAGTCTTACACCTTTCATTTAGAGGGACAAAAACTGTGGAAATGCTATTGCATTATGGAAAAGCAATTTGTTTGAGGAAGAACTGTAAGAGGCAGATCAAAATGTGTAATATAAATGGATTGTTTAATTTGATAAGGTCCTCACAGGGTTGTTATAAGGGTGAGGAGAGGTAGAAAAACAAAAAAATTATACAATGATGGATGTTGAAATGTCATAAATAATTAGTTTGCAACCCAACTTGGAGATTCTCTGTATGTGTTATGGATTTTCAGGCAGAACCTGCAAACCGAGACAAGAACAGGTGACAAAACAGAAAGAATTTATTCCTTCTACAGGTAAGTTTAGGATACTGAAAAAAGGAAGATTTTTACTGGTCATTGTTTACCTGACGGGCATGAACTACACCATCCAGAGCAAATTCTGGTGGAGGCGCTGAAGATGGGTGACAAACTCGGGACAGACTAATGACTTAAAATGCATATTTTACACAAGTGAAGGGTTATAGGCCTGCTTAAATCCAAACTGAGAATTACAACTGATTTAAAAACCCAAAAATTAAAAATGAAAAACACATGAAGGCAAAAAAGCCAACAAGCAGAGCCAGCCTTAAAAAGAGGAGGCCATCAGAGCAGTCCTGGGTGAGCGGCGTGAGCCATCAGCACTGGGAAACCAAACTCCGGGGAAGGACCCAGGAAAAAACAAAAACACAGAAAAACAGTTTTAAAATAAACCAAAACCCAACAGTCCTGAAAACACTGAAGTGTCAGGATATGACAAGAGAGGAAAGCGAAAGAATAAGTTTGCTTTTCATCCTTCTGAGGAGTCTCTCTAGACGTGATTCACTGATTTTTAAGAGTCAACGTTTGCTTGAACCATGTTGGTGGCATGTTTTGAAATGAACTTCATACAGGTTACATTAGCTGTTTCTTACCAAAGACCATAACTCAAGCCTTAATCACCCCCTTTCTGTGTGCTGCAACAATTTCCATCACAGTGGGAATTTGTGTCTTCGCTGTGTACTTTCCAGACTTTCAAATCCCAACACACCAGTATGAAATCCAGGGTATCTAATGTTGTTTGTATGCCGCATGTACTGCCAAAAGCAACTCTCCTTGCAGCGTGCACAATGTGAGTGCTGTCAGACACATTTTTGATGCAAAATAAATATATTTATATATATCTAGACCTGATGGCCTGCATGCTGCTTTGTAACACATTTACCCTCAAGCTCTGTAAGCTGATATGAAGTTATTTTACGTCTCAATGCTGACATGTAAGTGAGGCAGCATATACTCGATCTAGGTGAAAGCTGAGCTGCAAGTCGGGACAAATAAATGTGAAAAACAGCTCATCATTACTCCTGCACTAATCTCGGTCATTTGTAAAAAAATATATAACGTGTCCCAACCATTACAGCCAGTGTTTAACTCCATTAGGACTGGCAGCACAATTGATCTAACCGTGACAGGTGTGACAAGACCTCAGTGTTTTTGTCCTGCCTGTTTAAACAGGAATGAAAACACACACACACACACACACAGAGAGAGAGAGAGAGAGAGAGAGAGAGAGAGCTCAGCCTTCAACTATAGAATTTCATCAATCTCTAATTATGTGTTTGCTGAGTCTGCATGTGCAGCGGTGCAAGTCGCACACTATGTTGGACACATGAAACTTGGGTGGCTGTGATTAACAAGAGCTGAGAGACCTGTACCAGCAGAGAAACGCTAACAAAGGAGAGGCGGATGCTGCGGAGGCGGAGAGACAACCAATGTTGTCGCTCACGTTGAGTCTGTATTGACAGTAGAGGTCACGGTGAGAGACTGAGACAACCTGTGGTTCTCTGCACAGAGTGTAAAGAAAAGGTTCGTTAGTGTCCAAGACAGGATGTTAACAGAGATCAGCAAGCCTTTCCGTTAATCAGAGGGCTTTTTTTTAATTAGTCTTGAGCCAGCGGGTCTTCCTTGTGTGCGTACAAACACACACAATGCCCTAGATACACCTACTTGTTAACACAGATATCTAATCAGCCAATCACATAGCAGCAAGTCAACATATGTGTTCATCTAGGCATCAAGAATGAGGAAGAAGGGAAATTTAGTGGTTTAGAATACGTATTTCAGACAACGCTGACCTACTGGGATTTACCCACACAACCATCTCTTGGGTTTAGATAAAATGTCTGAAAAAGAGGATATACCCAGTAAGCTGCAGTTGTTCAGACTAAAATGTCTTCTTGTTGTCAGTGGAGAATGGGAAGACTGGTTTGACATGATAGAAAGACAGTGGGAATTGAAATAAGTACTGGTTCAAAGCAAGGTATGCAGAATAGCATCTACAAACACACAATACGGCCAACACTGAAGCAGACAGACAACAGTAGCAGAAGACTAAACCTGGTTTCATTCCTATTAGGTAAGGACAGAAATTCACCCAAAATCACCAAAACTGAACAAGAGAAAATGGGAAAACTTTGGCTGGTCTGATGAGCATGGATTCATCCTGCTTTGTGTCAACAATTCAGTCTGGGGGTGGTGTGTGTAATGGTGGGGGAGATATTTTCCTGGCACACATTGATGTTAGCATGGATTAAACACCAACACCTTCCTGCGTATTGTTGCTGATCATGTCCATAATGACCACTGTAGCATCTTCTGATGGATGCTTCCACTAAGATACCGCACCATGTCACAAGGCTCAAATTATCTCCAACTGGTTTCCAAAACATCGGTACTAACCAACCAACATGGCGGTTAGCATCGTAACCTAATAGCAAGAAGATCACTGGTTCAAACAGCATCAAACAGTTCAAGCAGAACTCTGAAGGACATGTTAAGCTTATTTGTTACTCTAAACTGGAAATGAGTGTGAGTGGTTGTTTGTCTCTGTGCTGGCCTTGCTAGATGGGTAAGCTGTTCAGGATGTACCCTGCCTCTTTCTTGGTAATTGCTGGGACAGGCTCCAGCTTTGCTGCAACCTTGGTTTTGAATAAGCATAGAAAACTATTGAATGAATGGTTTTCTGAATACAACAATGAGTTCACTGTACTTCACTGGCCTATACAGTCAGCACATCTCACTTCAGCAGAACACCTTTTGGGATGAGGTGCAACAGGAGACTCTCATCATGGATTTGCAGCAACTGCGGTCGTGTCAACATGGAGCAAAATCTCTGAGGAAAGTTTCCAACTTATTGATAAAAACCATGCCATGCATAATTAAGGCAGTTGTTTAGGAAAAAAGGGGTCCAACCTGCTACTATCATGTACTGTATAAATGGTTAGATGTTTCCACTGCCAACCTGCTGCTCTTTCTGATCTCTCCAATCTGACTTCCCTGTGATGAAGAGAACCAAAACACACATTCAGACACATTTTGGCAGCAGCACATGGCTCATATGTAAAGATTTAATCCATGCCTAGGGTGTTATAGAGGTATTATGGACAACAAAGGCTTGACAAAGTTGCCATTTGAGTCAGTTTAGCTCCAGGATGTGATTAGTAACAACCTACGCCAGGTGAAAAGCCCGAGGCTAGCGCACAGCTTCGCACATAATGAGAGAGGGACCGAGAAATATAAGGCATTTGCCTGGAAATGAGGGAGTGGTCATCGCGCAGGGAAATTAAATGCATCTTTGAAAAGAGACAAGAGGGGTAATTTGCTAAATGGATCTGAATAGTGGGAGGAATAAATTCAGATTAGAAAGGGGTTACAGGTGATAATATAAAGGCAGGATGATAAATAAGACCCTACAACAGGACAAAACAGCATCACTAACAGTTTGTGACAAACGATCATCAGATTTTAAATTGTAATAATTGTAAACAGACGGAATAAACTGTTGTAGTTTAAAACTGTGTTGGGAGAGATGGGAACAAGGCAAGGAGGGAGGGGGGAGGACGCATGAATGGGGCAAAGCAAGGCAATAGCAACAACTCTGTCGGGCACAGTAGGTTAATTTGCTCTTGTCAGAACGAGAGTTTTCCCTCTAGCTGCCCTTATCTTTGTTGTCCTCCTGGGTGTTGGTGTCAAACTGAGAGGCTGCGGATCCCGCCTCGGAGCTGTCACCTCGCTGGTTGCAGCGCAGAAGTGACAGAGTAGCAGCTTTACATTGTAATCCTGTAATTATGTCAAATTATAGGGCTGAAGAATGCAGCACATCCAAATTCTTTGTGTACAGAGGTGGAATTTACAGGAAGGCACAAATGCATTACAAAAAAACACAAGATGATAATGAAGGAGGGATAAAAATAATGCACACTCAGTTAATGCAGACTTTTATTCATCTTTGGAAAGAAGCAAATCGCTGTTGACTGCAGAAAAGTGCAAAGAAACCACATGGTGACAGAATAATGAAGTAAAGCAAAACGCAAATTCCCGATGAGTGTCAGAAAGAGGACAGTGAGAGGACTTAATATGTTGTACACTACCTCAAATAGGATTTACAGCAGCCATACTGAGAGATTACTCAATTACAGACTATACAGTCATGTACTGATCATGTGCACGTCAAACTCCTGTGGAGGACCACTATTTGTTGCTGTATCAAACTGGATGACTGTGTAATAATCTCACAAGAGTGTCTGAAGCACCAGTAAGTACCATTTTCCCATAGTTGAAGTGGAGAAACACGTTGTAAAGTACATGTAAAGTACATGTAAAGTGCTGATGTACAGAAACACGTTTCCAACTTTACATTACAGTCATTTATCAGACGCTTTTCTCCAAAGCGACTAACATCTGAGAATAAGAACAACACAAGCACAGAATCAAACAGTAGAGGACATCATAGATAAGATTTTATATCTAAACATTAGCCAAATGCAACCTTAGATGAACAATAATACATGATATTACGTTATATTATTTCTTTTTGTTTAAAACAAGTAAGAAAAAGTGTGTTGAAAACTACAATCTTGAAGTCAGTAGCATAAAAAATTTTGGTCAACATTATTTCAGCTCATTTGGAATTTCTCTTACATTCTTAATTAAAGAATAACTTAAATAAATCTTATAGTATCTCGGTGATCTGCTGCCGTCTTTGGGATCATTGTCGCTTTGTATAACCCAGTTATAATAAAGCTACCAATGAGGTGAAAGCTAATATGAGGTGAAATAGAGGAAAGCTAATATGAGGTGAAATAATCTGGTTTTCAACAAACATGTTGCAGATAATGAACGATTATAAAGCCCTTGCTTTAGCTTCTTCTTAATTACACCATCATTATCTTTAATATTTAACATTTATACTGAGGTCTGCAGAGTCCGAGACATTTAGTTGTTTCTTGTCAGCGTTACAGTCTGATGCTGCTGTGAAGTCGCTGGAATATCCACAGTCCAGTCTGAAGGCTTTTCCCTTATCAATCATCTTTCTAGGGCGAGTTGTTTGAAAATGAGCTGAGAACCCTTCCTCCATCGATGGGCAGCAACGATTACTGATCTACTTTCTCCTGCATTATATTAACACCACAGTCTATGACCTGAATGCATCGGAGCAGCAAACTAATGAAACTTCTACTAATTACCAGTTAAGTGCAACTAAGCTGGTGGCTACTACATACCGTATTCTTCAAAGTAGTAAAGATGTACCTAGTTTCCACAGAACGCTGCTTCTTTTTAGTTCAGCAACTAGTGTCAGTGTAATATGCATTGTGCTCCTTTTTTACCTGAGATGTGTAGGAGACCTTCATTAGGTAGGATCAGATGATTATTTACCACTTTCTAAATTGAAAGGGGATGTGTTTTTGTTTGTAAAATGACTGACTGCAAACTTTCTAGGAGGCTATCTCCTGGAAATCAACAATAATGACAACTCATACAGTCTCTATGGCGACCACTGATGGAAACACATACAGAAGACTGAAAGCACAAATATAAAGAGCAATCTACTCAAAAACATACCACATCAATCAAACAACAAAGGAAAAGTGCAAACATAAACTAAAACTGGAAAAATTAAGAAATAAAAGCAAGACACTTGTCTTTGAAGCATAATGGTAAAAAGCAAGAAGACAGATGGTGCAACTAATTAAAATCTTTAAAATGTACAATTATTAGAAATGATTGGGGATTTTTTGTTCCTTTTTCTTTTTTACAGATACAACACAGAGAATGCAAGTACAGTGGAATATAAAGGGTTGTTTTGATGGCTGATACATTGGCTATTATCTACTATTTCTTTTCTCTTCCAGCATTATTCATCTTCTGTTTTGATGCACACGTGTGTGACTTTATGCAGTTGTGTACATGGACAAGCTGCATCTAACACAGGGGTGTTTTGGAAGAAATATTGGTTCAAATTAAAATTTTTGAAAGGATTTTTTTTTTTTACGTCTGTATTTCCAGCATTTAAGGTTTTATTTTTACAGAAATACAGAGGAAGGGACTTACTAACAAAATCGTTCCTGATGTATTGATTAACTCACTCAGAAGCGATTACTACTAACGCATGCAAATACACAGTTATACTATAAAACTCACTACAAATGCTAATACAGGAACTTCCTAAGTACTGCTAGGGTACTGTTGATTTTCACTACAGTTTAATAGGGGCCAATATCAATAGCTTTTAATTAGTGCAAACATGTTTGCTCCCTTCACTCGTCACTTTACGGCGCTCCGGTCACTGACTGAAGAAAGACCTGTAATTATTCAGCTCAAGTAGTATTTATCTGTGATACCAGCTGTTGTCTTCTTTTCACAACAAAAATATCCAGCTATAAGCCAGGACATACCTGCTTTTCATACACACGCTCACTAAGACTTCCTCATGGACATATTTATTTACATGTCTAGGTGTGTATGCTGCAGATTTTATGAAGGGATTTCCAGAGATCTTCAGTCTTGTTCGGATCCGCAGGATGCAGAGAAGAACATTTAGAGAGAAAGAGTTTAGCATTTGATTGCCATTTGGTTTGGTTTTGCATTGTATGTGTTAGTCTCTCCAGGATAGTGCAGCAGACACTGACATGACGATTTATATTCACTGTTTGGACTTTTTTATGACTAAAAACATGTTTTATTTACCATTTGGGGTTACGTTTCTCATTCATGCTGCATGTTATATAAAACAGTTTATATCCACTTTGATGCAGAGCACAAGAACAAGTATCGTGCACGATCTTTTAGGGGGCAGGCACACCTGAAAGAAGTTTACATGGGTCCTCAAAGCTCAGCCAGTCACCCAGCAGATGTCTACTGCTGATTGCAGCAAACCACAACAGCATGGAAGAATAATTTTACAGCATCCTGCTGGCTGAGCTGGATTATAGTTATTGACAATCAGATTGACAATCTAGTTTAAGCAGAGCACAAAGTAAGCCCAGTTGGTATGCAGCAAGTAAAAATGTACAGTATTGTTACTTTTTATTTGTAAAGAGTTGTCAGTTTTAGAATTGCACACTGAGAAGCTGCAGGTAAATGCATGTTTTTTGTTCCACACCCATGTAGCCCCGACCGCAGTGTCCTAAGTGAAAATTAGCATGTGGTAACATGTTCGGATTGTTTTCATGCCAAGCTGAATTGATAGAAAAATGCCTCTCAGTGACACCAAATACTAATTTAACAGCTTAGTTCTGCACTTTAAAAACAGATGGTACTTGAAGCTTTTTATCTGGATTTCTTAACACTGCATGTATTTAGTTCGACAAGTTGTTGTCAATGATTAGGAACTAAACATTCTCTGTTAAAAGCATGAAATGTTTTTTTTCTTATCCAGTCTGAATACTTTTGCTCTGAATGATGGCGAGAAAGGCTGCATACGCTTTTTTTTTCTTGTCACAACGCTCAGTGGTACAAAGGAACAGCAGACAAGAAGATGACAATCAGACACTCCCACAAACTCCCAAAAGAGACTTCCAATTACACAGAATAATATCATCATCTGTGGGAGTGAGTGATAGTTTTGTGAGACGTTTACTACTTAATTTATCATCTTTGTGAGTTAAGTACAGCGTGGCATCTTTAAAACAGCCCAAATTAGCATTTGTGCATCTGATATCTGATGAACAGTAATCTGACACATCCTTAACATCTGCTCTTATGTGAGTATAGAATAAATTAGTCATCGTTTACATTTTCCAGGTAATATACAACAGTTTTTAGTTTTTGGCTTGTTTTGGTTAAGCTGATAAAATCTGCCCGTGTCATACATATTAGCATTCATGTACATATAGTTTTTATTACAGTCATAAGCCTGCTTGTCTGTCTTACTCTTACAGTGTTGCTCTTGTATTACACTTTCAACATTCTTGACATACGTCCACACCTCAAATTTCTGAGTTGATGTGCCGACAAATGCTTATTAAAGAGCTCTTTCTAAAACTTAAATCAGTACCGGACAAATATTTTTATGTAGAAGTGCAGTCGCTGCGGTGTTATTCCTTTTTGTTCTGCAGTGCTGCAGTATACCTTCCTTCCCTGCACTCCTGATTCATGCCAGCCATCAGCAACCATCCCCCTGGAGACGTCCCTCATTGATGACATCATCTCGCAGCATGGGAAGTTGATGGATCCTTCACCATTTTGCAGCCTGTGGTTTTGATGAAGTGATGAGCAGGTAGCTGAAGGGGGAGGGTGGGGGGTTGTGAGGGGAAGAGGACCGCCAAAAACACCCAAAGTGCTTTGTCAACGTCAGAGAGGTGCACTCAGGGTCCCAGTGCAGCTCAGGCAGAGATTAACAGCAGGGAGGATGGTGGAAGTGGTGTGTGTTTGTGTGATGGTGTGTGTTTATCTTTGCATCACATGTATCAGGTTATCTCACTACACCACAATCTATTACTAAGTGAAATATTTCCTCACAACACTAGCGGCCACGATGCGAAACAGCACCTGTGAATCAGCCGGACATAAAGAGTCGCAGGGGGACGCCGAGTGAGGAGTGAAAAAAAAGGAGGGATGAGAGATGGAGTGTGTTGCGCCACTTGCGAACGTGTAAAGTCTGTGTTCCTCAAACGGCTCCATCACACTTTAGTCTGGAGCTGTAAGGGACCAGCAGGGGGCCTCGCAGCCGGGGCGCTCACCATGAGCTCAAACAGTTAAAATGTAATTTAACTGCATGAGAGCATGTGTGTGGGCATATGGATATTGCAGCAATATGTGTAAATGTGTGTGTGTGTGTGAAAATGACACTGTATATACTGTAGATGAGACAAGGACAAGGGGAGATGCGAGGCCTGCACCCGTATTTCTGTCAAGGGCAAAACAGACCCGTCAGAAAGCATCAAGCAGCGCTGCCATGGCAACGGTGTTAGCCCCAGCGAAGGTCACAAGATGGAGTGTGTGTTCTCCTCCCGCTGGGTGACTGTCATGAATGACACACAACTTAAGACACACACGCGTATGCGCACTCATTCAGTCTGTATTAACAATAAAGCGGCGCACAGTAAACTGTTTATCACCAAGCAGGTTTTTTTTTAAGGGTTTGAAGGAAAGCAGGCAGGATTTTGTGTTACCAAGGGAAACGGATGATGTAGTGGTTCAAACAAAGTTGATTTCATTACGTGTTTATATTTGGGGAAAAGAAGAGAATGTTTTTGACAAACCATAAGAGATAGATCGCACTAAAAAGAATCTATTTTGGTTCAGTCTTGGGAAAAGAATCACAGGACTGTGTACTCATCCAGGTACACACACACACATACACACACATTTGCACTCATCCGTAGACACACACACACACTGCTCAGCGGGTTCACAGGCTCATTAAAGTTTTCCCAGCTGTCTGGAGAGGATCTGTGGGGTGTCGCCATCACTTACCTCAACTACAGAGGGATCCAGAAGCAGCAGCTAAACACACATACACCCAAACACACACACATCTGCTGCATGATGAGCAAATGTGAGCTCAAAGCAATGTGTGTTGTCCCATCCAGAGGGCCGGCTGCTGGCTAGATGATGAATGTGCTGCTCTGCTGTGTGTCCTCCCTTTGTTAATAGAGTGATAGTGTCACAGTAGCACCCTGCGCTCACCCCCCCTCCTCTCAGCTGCACCCAGGAAGTGGTCATAAAAAGGCACATGAAGCCATAAAGTCCTTGGCATCTGAGTAGGGTCAGAGAGGATTTGTAATCTTTCCCTCATTACAAAGCTGGAGCTGGAACATGCTGCCCTTGGAGGAAGTCCCTCTGTCTTTCCAGCTAAGTTACAAGAAAACAAAATAATTATTTATCATCATTTGACAACCGTACCAAGTGTGTGACAAGATAAATGTGCTGAGTAGAGTTCACTGCCGCTTCCAGAGAGAGAAACCTCCTAAATGATCCTGGTTACTGGATGGAAGTTTGTGCCTTGAGGCAGGAAGTGCCTTGTCAGCTCCGCCTTCCTTCTCCTCCCACTCCGCTGGTCAAGTTCACACCCCAACACCTGCCAGTCATCCTGACGAGCTGCCTGCTGGGAAGCGGCGTTCAGCCCGAGGCTGGAGCATCTGGCATCAGGAAAGGTTGGCAACAGTTGCTGAAGGAACAGACTGATTTTTGAATGGCTGTCTGAGGAAACACTTTCATTCACAGAGTTCTGCTTGTTGTCACTCACTGCTGGAACATTTTTACCCCTCAGTCTGATGTTAACTGTCAAACTCATTCAGAGTCCACATGTAAGCTGAAACAACACATCCAGTCTTGAAGAATTAGTTTAACTAATGTGCGTCTAAGGTTCATTAACCAAAACTAAAGTACTTGTGTTTTAGTTTTGGTTCAACTAATGTCTAATTCACAAAATAATGGGCAGAAAAACTGAAATCTGTTAAATCTTATTTTATTTTTTATTTTCTTTGGCTCTTTAATGAAATAAAAAAATAAAAAATAAACAAAAAATTATTTGCTTATAGATTTCTAACAAAAAGTTAAGAAAGTTTGCTTCTTTGCATGTCAGAATGTGCCAAAAATGCACTTTGACTTTTACAGATCAACATAATTTGATATTCTTTGAATGTATGAAACAAATTTGCAACTAGGAATGACTGTATCAATCCTCTTAAATCAATATTTTTACATCTGACAGTCATAATATTTGATTTAATCTATTTTTAAATGAAAATATGACCGTGCTCATGCAAAACAAACAGTTTTCTCTCCAAAGTTAAAGGTAATAAAATTATTTTCATGTGTTCCTTCCATGTCTTCCAAGTCACATGATTACGGTAGCCAATCAGATTTCATTACATTATTGCTGGAATTAGTGATGAAGATGTGTTTTGTTATTTTTGGTTTAATGCAACTTGTTGCACATCATGTTTTGTTATTATATATCTATTATACACACAATTTTTCATTCTATTAATTTAAAAAACATAAAAAAGAAATAATTTACTCATTTTTAACAAGATTTAAAAAAGATTTATTTTAGGTATTTGTTTATTAATTCTATTCTTACAGTATTTTACTTTGCCCATGCAATTAATATATTAATGCATACTGTAAAATGGTGGTATTTTCCTTTAAATTGGCACATAAGTCAGTTTTGTCAAGATCAATAGAAAAAGTAATAGAAACTAATTCCTTTTTTTTATCAACAGGAAATATTGTACAGTTTTAAATGTTTAAGTGGACAATAAGAATAGTCTGAACAGTAAATAGACTATATTATGTCCTGATGCACCAACATGTATCTGAATCACCGATTAGATCAAGATGACACTTAAAATATAAGTTATAGACATTATCACATCTTGTGGTTTACACATAGGTTTATGTTTTTAAAGAATGCTTGAGATGAAGAAAAGATCATTGCACCTATAATATAATATCAGTGCAGCATGAACATTTTCTAAAAGTTAGACATCCCCATTTTAATAACACAGGTTCTTCCGAACGACTGAGCCAAAGCCAATGAGTTGGAGTTTGGAAAAATAATTATTAAGATAATTTTTTCTCCTTCACAGACCCAAACACCATGCAAGGGTTAACCAGAAGTAGTAAACCAAGCCCCTGACACCTAGCTCCCCGCCTCTCCTGTTTAATGTCAGTGCTGGACCACGCATGTTACAAATCTCTTAATGAAATGACTTGTAACTTCAAAATGAAACTAAAATATGTGGATGTTTAAAGTTTTGGCCACTTCACAGTAATCTGTGGTTACAGCTTATTTTAGAACACGTTGAGCCAGTAAACAACAGAAACACCAGGATTTACTCTGCCAGTACTTTTACACGGCTTCTTCTCTGTGTCTGTTTACATGACGAGTCTGAAATGTACCGCAAGTGGTATTTTTTCTCTTGAACATTTGGACCACTGAACAACTTTCTTATGACAACAATTGCTTGAACTGGATCAAAGAGCATGTTTGGCAACGCGTATTTTCACACATCAGCCAAACCAAAGAAAGAAAACATCAACACAGTCCTATTTTCTGGAATAACAGAATACTGCCAGTGGTGTCAGAGTGCCGCTTTTCTTCCAAAGCTAAATAGTCAGCAATGATCTCTTATCACTCTGGGCATCCCGCTGAGTGTGTAACACACTTTCATCATGGAGTAAAGCCTAACTCTATTTCCTGTTGAGCAAAACAAACCTCTGCCTCAGGGACTTATGTCTATACACAGACCTCAGAGGATAAAATGCATAAGTCCTCTTGTTTGACTGTAAATCTTTAGTTTTTTTCCTAAAAAGTTTTTTATTCCAACTGTAGACATTAAACACGCTTGCTCATCCTCTTGTACACAATATTTACTGTATTTACTGTAAACCTGAATACCCAGTCAGTTTATCTGGCCAGGTTACTAAAACATGTGGCACCAGAATATAAATACTAGTGATATTTAACTTTTTATGGTTTTGTTTTTTTTTTTGTGTAAACACTTACAAGTGGGCTGCAGTTATTTCGCTGTTTAAAGGGGAAAAACCTGGAATGCAAAAACAGAAAAGGATCTAAAGTGTCTCTGCAAGCATCAACGGTGGTTTGCTGGAAAACAATGAGCAGAGCCAGGCACAAAACCCCAGAATGACAAACCTCATTCTGGTTGGACACACAGGATCTGTACCAACAGGAACAGACTGATGGGGGGGATGCTGGTAGTTTCAACAGATATGACGCTCGCTTATTGTGCTAAAATGTGAAACAATGGGTTTGAGTTTTGTTGCTTTTCATATATTCATATATTTTTGTCAGCTAAGCTCTCCTTGAATTTATTAATATTGTTTATTATGATGGACTGGCGACCTCCTCATGACCCTAAACCGGACAAATCTGTGTAAAATATGTTTATTATCCTCACATTCATCTGTAGTCATCTGTTCCCACTGTCTATGCCCACTTATGTCTGTTGGCTTCCCAGTTTGAGAAACGCTTTAGTAAGTAAACTCTTCAAGAAGCAGAATTCAGGTCAGACTGCTTTTCTCTACACTTTGTCAGGAGCCATGTAGCTACATTGTAAGGCACTAATTACCACACATCATTTCTCTTTTCAGACACTTCAGATGGGATTCAGACGCTTTTTGTTCTTTTTTTTTGGATAAGAATCCCAGGATTTATTTTACTTTCTGGTCTTATAGTGCAGTTTTTGTTGCAGGCATTGTTTCAGAGACAATATTGCTGCAGTTGCTGCTTTGTGGCTCAGACATCTTTAACAAAAAGCATTGTTTTAACCTGGCGGGGAAGAAAGGTTGTGTTTTCAGTCTGTTGCAAGTTATGGATGTTATCTCATCAGAATTTGAGCATTAAAGTAATCACTGAATGCTGTTAGATATCTTACAAGTCACTTTACCACGGCTAACAATGTGGGACAAAAGTCATGGAAACCAATTATATTCTCATATTACATATATTTGTAGAAGAAAGGGTGATGGGATAAATGGAGGAACTGCTGTTCAGCTTATAAAATATTCTGGTGCTCATTTTCCCTCGAGGAAGAAGCCGAGATTTTGTCTCCTGGATTCCCCTCAAAAAGCCCATGTTGATATAAAAAATGCACAGACCTGGATGAAACATGGTGTTCTAGTCCATGCTGTTCAACTGTGTTGTCCGGTCAGAAAGTTGACAAAAACATGGCAAATTTTGTGACATAAGCCATACACATTACCTGTCATCTGACACTCCAAGTAAAAAAAAAAAAAACTGGATATCTTTCAGCACTGCAAAGCAATTTCTAAAAATTCTCTTTTCAGTGATCCAAATCTGTTTGGGTACGGGAGAAAATGAGCAAAACGAAGGTATCAGCTTGTGAAGGTACCTATGTTCATGTCAATGGAGCTTTAGGCTTTTTTATGTTAAGTAAAATGACAATTTTCTGTTGAAATTCTCTAATAACCTGTTTATGTATGGAGCTTGTGTGGCGACATTGATAGAAAATCAATTATTCATATTTAGAGCTGATGTAATTAACTTGTGACCATGTTTTGTTGTGTGCTGGAAGTGATAGCAAAGCTGTGATACGATAGCAATACATTGGCGGGGCTGCTTTACAACAACAACAATAACAAACAACAACAAAAAGACAAAGAAGAAGAAGAATATTTGACTTTATTAATCCCAATTGGAAAATATTTTCATTTTAGGCCATGTCTACATTTATACGGGGGGGCCTTGTACAGTGCTTCCCCATGTTGCTAGCTATATCATACATCTAACATGAATGATTAATTAAATTATTTTTAATTAATTTCATTGTGCTGAGACACTGGCTCAATGAACATAAAGTTTCTTAATTTCTACTTAATTTAATTCTTATCACAGTATTGATTACAACCTCAGTCCTAAAAATGTTGCAACACTGGAAAAGGTAATGCATTAATTAATTTTATTAATGTTTCTATGTGTGTTCAGTTCATTCCAATGCATTGTTAATCTGTGGCCATGCAACAACATCTCATCTCTACTTTAGTCATTTGTGGCCATGTAATTAATTGCTTTATCTTTTGGTGTGACCCACTCCATCTCAGCTTTTATTGGGTTTCCTAGTTCGCAATTTACATCACAAACCAAAGCAAATAATACAAAATATTGTAATAGTTTATGTCTTGCTCCGCAGAGAATTAGATAGTTTGCAGCTCTGTTCATTTGATATGTTTCCCATTTGCCAAATGAGATGAATGCTAGGCCTTGCAGTTATTCTGTGTCTTCTTCTATCTTCATCTATTACTTCCGGGTCAAAGCCTCAAACAGGAACTGTGGAACAGTGGAGAACCAAGGCCAACGAACATTTGTTAATTATTCTATGCTTTAATTTCATAAACAGTCCACAGGCAGTTTTGTCTTTTTTAGATAATTTGGTCAAAACCAGAGAAAGACTCAGCACCTGGTTAGTAAAACTGGTTTCAGAGAACTGTCAACTCTTTGATTATCATAAATGATTGCTATTAAAGACCTGAAGTCAAAGCAATTCTGTAAGCCCTCCTTGTGGGTACAGTTTAACCCTTTATTGGCCAAATGACCATGCTTGTACACTTCACTGGGCATATTGTATCCATGAGTTATTGATAAAGGTTTAACCTTTTTAAAAGACAAACTAGTTAATTATGTTTGTGGCTTTTGCATTTATATGGGAAACAAATGTGCATGTTTGCCTTAAACAAATCAAATTAGTTTTAACTTTAGATATTTTTTAATGTAAGTACTTCTCAAAAGCTGCATTTTTTTTCTTACTGAATTAATCATGACTGCACTGACACGTCATGTCTGCTTCATAGATTAGCATATGATAAATTATTTCTTTATTCTCCTTACTCCGCAGGTCTTTCCGGATAACAGCTGCAGTGTATGTTGATCTGTCTTTCCTGTCTTCTCCAACCCCAGCCAGTCGAGGCTCCCTGAGTTGGGTTCTTCCACAGGTTTTGTCTTCGTGTTAAGGGAGTTTTTCTTCCCACCATCGCCTCATGCAGCTCAGGATGAGAGATTGGATCAAAGTCAAAATTCAATGCAATCTTTTTGGTTTTCTTACATAGTCTATTTATTTATGAATTTGCTTAAATTGATGCCTCTGAAGCGCCCTGAGACAACATTGTTGTGAAATGGCGGTATACTAATAAAGCTGAATTGGATTGAATTGACTAAATGTCAGGGAGATATTTATAGTTACTCAGTACTTTCAGTACTTTTCTGATCGGAGGAGCCTCAGCTTGTGGTTGCGCCAGCTGCTGTCAGTCCACTGATGTCAACGTAACTGTGACACTTCTCTGAAGTGATTGCTGGGCAGAGTACTGCAAAACACCACAGAGGTGATCATTTATCACCAACAAATTCCCAGAAAACACAGATTATGACTTCGGCACATGGCGGTTTCAGACTAGCGACACCCCTCGAGGCAGCTGATGGCTAAGCGTTTCTGGATCAAGCTCTCTTGGTCCTCAGCCTCACTTGGCATCAAAACTTAATGCCGCTTAAAGATCTGGAGCGCCAACTTGTGGGGCGCGCATCATGTTATCAGTCTACTTTAAAACGTTGCTTCCTCTTTTTTTAAACTCCAGTCACTTTTAACAGCAATGTGAGCCAGTGAAGCAGGAAAAAAAAAAAACAGCAAAGAAAGCAAGTAGAGGGAGAAAAACAGCTTTCCAAAGTTGCAATGTTTGACCTAGAAAACATACCTGTGAATCCTCTTTGAATTAGCGTTTTTGGAATTAGAAGTGGCAGCACAAGCTTGGGCTTCAAAAACAAACACATAACAGTCAGGTTTCCATTCTCAGGGTCACACTTGAGCTTTATTTATTCAAGCTGCTACCTCATTTTCTGGATTTGGTTGATTCTCATTAATAGCAGTGGAGTGTTTGAAGTTTATTGACTTTGATGAGAGAAAACTGCCTCCACCGTGGACCCTCCTGAGCAACCGTGCACACGTTCCCATGCTGTTTATGGCTTTATTCATTTCCAGCATGAAGAGATGAATAAAACTGTTATTAGCGTAGCTATGGCTGGTGGCAAATGAACTGCAGGAATGTACAGCATCCCTCAAAACACACACATTCTCGCAGTCACACACTGCTAAATTGATCAAATGGCCGCGGAGCGCTGATTACAAGAAGTGATTCACCGTCAACAGATGTTGCGTGATCATAAACAAGAGGGTTTTTGTCAGAGCCATGAATCAAACTGCCTGCCCTGGTGCTGCAGTGTTCTGCACGGAGCCTCATCAAGGTGCTATTATTATTCCAGGCAAACTTGTATTTCAACTCTGAGGTGAGACCAAATGGATCAACTGCAGCTCAGGTTGAGTCTTTCTGCTTCTTTGATCACAAGAAAGAGATTCCAAGTTTCTTCAAGAGCGAAAACTTCAAGTCCAACATTTTCTCTCTTAATCACGCTGCTTCTGTCTTCTGCAAGACAATGCTTTCACTGGTGCTGTTAGAAGAACACTAACAGTATACTTTGTTGTAATTACTCATGCAACAGCCTGGAAATCAGTGTGGTTTCTCAAACCGCTCTGTTAAAATCTAATTCAGCTGAAGCTTAAAAAAACTGTAAATGGCTTTGATCAATATTTTTCTTTATCCTTGCCGGATATTTGAGAAAATTCTCAAGTTAAACTGCAGCCAGCTCCATTACACACTCATGTGATTTGCCTTGCAATTGAGGATTATTCATACGGTTTGCAGTGCCGCTAATTTTTTTCCACCAGAACTGTCGGATTTGAAGAGCAACTGAACTAGATTCATCAGCTGAAGTGCAGTTTCCTCATTATTTACCTGAAACACTACATAAATTAATCCCATACAAAATCATTATTTACACTCAAAATATAATGAACATTAAAAAATACTAATAAATTATAAAAGTAATCTATATCACACTGTTTAGCCAACCTAGCTGAGAAAGACTAGATTAAAACTAACTGGTTACATAAACTTGTAATTGTTGCCTGGTTGGGTGCATTTTTGTTCCTTTTTTCCATGTTATTGTGCTTTCAGAGACCATGGCAACATAAAATTGATATAAAATAACTAGTCAATAAATAGTAACAAAGTTGTGACAGATGGATTTCTAGACAGAAACAGAAAATCACATGCAGCTTTGGCTTTCATTCATCAATGTCTTGTATTAAATTTGTGCAATAGGTTTTATTTTTTATTTGAGTCCAAAGCATTACTGTGGTGCTAAAAGTGCAGCTTATGTGTCAAAAAACTTATTTGCAGTTCAGGCAGTTTAGCTTTAATAGTTGCAGATAAATGAACACTTTCATGAAAAAAATCACAATTATAGCCAGGAAGGCCAGTTTATTAGTATAGCACAATTCAACAACAGGATGATTTAAAGTGTTAGAATATAAGAAGCATAATTTTAATTTAAAACAAGAAAGAAAATAAAAGGAGAGAAAATTATATTAAAGAATGTTTTTAAAAAACATGAAAAATTCCCTCTTAAAAGATTTGGTTGTAAAATTAACTTGAATTGCTTCAAATAAAAGCTCCAGAAACACGGCTAGGAACAGGTGGGTCTGGATTTAAGCAAACAGCTGAGGCTTTCTGGGAGTTTGTTCCAGACATGTGGAGCATAGAAGCTGAATGTAGATTCTTTATGTCTCGTTCTGACTCTGGGAACTGATAAAAGACCAGATCCAGATGACTTGAGGGGTCTGCTTGGTCCATACTGGGTTTTTTGGTCACATATGTATTTTCATCCTAAACCATTCATATTTTAAAGCCCCATTATTACAATTTGAAAGGTTCTTCATGCATTCTGTCACTAATTTGAGTCTCTTCCCTTCTGCAATTAAAAGTTAGTCTGATGTTGACTCTTATCGTTTATTTAGTTTATTATTGTTTATACAATAAAAATACAAAATATTAAAATGTACAGATTTAGCATTAGGCTACCGCTAATTTACTTATTTTGTCTGGACTCATTTGATGGTACAGACATCTATTCCTGAAGCCTTCGTGACCCAGCAGCCTATCTATGCAACTTTTTCCTTTTGGGACACCACATGAAGATACAAACATGTTTTGCTTTTCTCACCACGTCACATTGTAGCAAGCAGATATCACCACAAAGAGTAACAAAGCAGAAGATAAGACCAGAATCAAACAAAGACTTACTGTCTGGAGAGATCACCCAGTACAGGCTGGATACAGGCTGACCCAGCCAGTGTGTTGATATCCAGTTGCTGGTGTGATTAAGTCTATAAAAGTTTAGGAAAATAATTTATGTAGGATCTTCAGCTGAATTAATAAGACACTGTAGTTTTTTTTTCTGAGAGAAGATCATAATTCTGTTTTAGCGGGACTAATTGACATGTAATATTTTGTAGAGGCTGAGAAATAAGCCATGAGATGAATAATAAAACAGTTTGACCAGAAATTATAATGACTGCTGTCTTTTCTTGTTTGAACATCAACAGACTCCAGCTGTTGCATCAGCTGCTCTATAAGTTGCCGGTATGTTCTATTCAGGAAGATGAAAATTGTGTCGCTGCTGTGCACGTAGAGAAAGTCAAGCTGCTGCTGCAGACCACCTTATTATGGTGTTAATTGGGTTGGTTACCTTCGCTTTGTGTGTGTGTGTTTTCCGCTGTTAACACACACATAGTGTGATGCGAGTTCCTATCTATGAAATGTTCGCATTGACAAGATGTAAAAGGATATTTCAAATAAACCTATCCACAGACACATAACCCAGAAGAGGTGTAGGGCGATGGAGATGGAAACGAAGGGGAGAGGCATATATTTCCTGGGGGGGCAGAGGGAAATCAAAAGCAGACAGACGTTGTGATGAGATGTTATTTGATTTTTGATTGATACAAGAACCCCTCTAATTGGCCTGCGCTGTGAGGGAGATGGCTCCCAGGCACAGCTGTCATTCGGTCAGATGTATGCTGATGTGTCCCCACGTTGTCAGTGACCTTTTTAAAACGAAGGCACATGCTACAGAAAGCTGTCATGTTGAACAGAGAAGAAGATGACAATTGGGTTACAGAAATCAAGTTAGCAACCTGATTCCACTTGTCAGTATTTATTTTTCATGATGAATTTCAACCATAAGAGATGTTACAAAGGAATACAGCTATTCCAGCAAGGAGACAATAATAGCTAAAGTCCACTTTGGATTAGCCTTCTTGTATGAAAGCCATGGCTGCAATTTTTCTTTTTTAATGACATTATCTAAGGATAATAAGGTAATTATTTTATCTTCGGCCGTGTGATGGACTGACAACCTGTCCAGGGTGTACCTCGCCTCTCGCCCAATGATTGCTGGGATGGACTCCGGCTGCCCGCGACCCTTCATTGGAATAAGCAGTTCAGATGATAAATGGATGAATGGATTTTATCGTCACAAGACTATATAGCCACTTTATTAAGCTCACCTTGCTTGTATTGCCTTGGACCCACTTTTTCCTTCAGAACGGCACTAATTTTTGGTTTCATAGATTCAACGAAAAGAGGGAAACATTCCTCAATGTTCAACATTGTGTAGATGACCATTATTCCTGTCAAGGACAAGGACACTAGTTTCTTTAGATTGAGAAGAATATAAATTTAATAATGAAGTATAAAAGAAGTTGAACATACATTAAACATTAAAACATGAAGGGACAATACATCAACACATACAGACATGGTACAAGGTTATAACCCGGGGAGAATCTCTCCAGACGTCATCACACAGAAGTGAACTATTCTGCCCTAGTCAGAGTCAGGGGCAGCTTTGTTTAAAGACTTCGGTCACGTGCGTCAATCTGAGTTTTGTTCTTCGACTATGACAACAAGACCAAGGTCTCGCCTAAACATTTCCCTGATGGAAGGACGCAGGCCTTGCAAATGGTTTACTAAAGGTCAGAATGACATCAGTATAGGAGCCTTATGGTCGAACCTTTCAACTAGACATTAATTAAGAGGAAGGTGATTAAGCTAATACATGAAATTCCTCTACAATTGACACAATATATCTCAGAATAGTGTGAAAAAAAACCAAAATATCTCACATCCATCTATTATCTGTACCGCCTATTCCAATGAAGGATCAGGGGTAGCTAGCGGCTATTCCACCAATCATTGGATGAGACGCGGGGTACACCTTTGACAGGTCGCCATCACAGAGAAACAAACAATGCGTCACATTTTCACTTCCAAGAACAGTTTCAAATGACCAATCAACCTAACATGCATGTCTTTGAATGGTGGGAGTAAGCTAAAGTTAAAAGGTGTCTTCAAGGTACATTCTGGAGCACAGCGAGGAAGATTTGGCAAGCCTGATGAGCTATTTGTATCAGTGCTACGACAGAATCGTCATGGGGAAGCCGAATCAAACATTTACCCCCTCTACCTCTGTCCGGAAAACCCGGCAGACCCAGGCAAATTGTGGCGAAGTTCGTCAACTTCAAACACAAGGAGCAGTTGAAGAGCCGAGGACGCAAGCTGAAGGGGACAAGCTACGGAGTAAATGACGAGTTCCCGAGAGAGATTCTCAACCGTTTCAGAGTCCAGTTCCCCATCAGGAAGAAGTCCATCGCAGAAGGCTGCCGAGCTGTCATCGCGGTGGACAAACTATTTATTAATGGTC
>JBAMHX010000025.1:4603062-4615944 GCA_037177515.1 Pseudomugil tenellus | reverse complement strand
GTTCTTATTCTCAGATGTAAGTCGCTTTGGAGAAAAGCGTCTGCTAAATGACTGTAATGTAATGTAATGTAATGTTTTTGAGCTGATACAAGGAATTCATATTTGCACAGAGACTATTAAACAGGCCGTATCATAGGGATGGGCAATTAATGGAATTTCAATCTCAATTACAATCTGGGTTTTCAACTATTATAAAAATAAAATAGTTCAATGATTTGAGCCTTTGCAATTCGTGTTTTCAGTAGCACTTTAAGCGAGTTGCCTGTTTGCAGCTGAAAGTAACATGACAAGCGCAGATCCCAGAACTCAGCATCACGTTGATGATCGGGAAGGTTCCTGTTAACCTTTAGAACAGCGTCGGTACTTTGTGGAATATTTCATGAACCTCACAACAACACTTTATGCGGTAAATTGCTAATTGGGTGAACTAAGCTGCGCTCGGGGCGTTTCTATCCTTTCCAGAAGGCTTTAAATCCAGCGTGGCGGGAAATAAATTCATGTTATTAAAGTTAATGGATAATTGTGTTCGAAAACCGAGATCTCAATTTCAGTCAATCTTGATTATAAGTTTTGCCATAATCGAGCAGTCGTACCGTATCATCGTCAAGCGTTTCTTCTTTTTGAGTAAAATCTGATTGAAGACATGCAGATAGTCCTAAAGTAAAAACTACCCAGCAGCATGTGATCCCATATTAAGTAAAAGGTGTCAAGCTGTTTTTCAGTCTGTTGGAAGTATATTTCACCGCCTCCCTGAGTTATTTGACATCTCTCAGATCAACAACACCATTTCCTCGTCGTGACTCTTTTCAGCCTTGCACAGTTCCTGCTCTGTTATGAGTTTACCTGCAAACAATACATCACACTGAGCGAGTTTTTCACACGCCGGCCAAATCCACATCAGCTCGAAACAAGAATCATTACTGGCTAGCTCGAAGGAGCAAGAGGAGTCGTGCTCTCTCTCTGCTTCTTTACTGACAGCAGAAGATGCAAGAAAGTAAAAAGAAGATGGGGGGGCAGATGTGGGGTGGTTGAAATGTGAACATGGTCTCCTGTTTTAATCTTAGAGTTTGGCATTTCAACAAATAAAGCTCTTCCTCCTGGCTGCAGGGAACATCAAGTTGTGATGTAGTACATCTCCTGGACGATAGTTGCCTGGGATACGGGCTGAAGCTGTACGCTACTTAAATCTACAGGAACCGGAGTACGAGTGGATCGCTTACACACCCGGCCTGGTTTTCCTTCCTGGTCTTTAAGTTTGGAAGCAGCTCAATCTGTGTTACTTAGTGTGGAGCTAAATCAGAGGTGACACTTGCTATCTGGGATCTCAGTGACCGCTTTAATGAGGGGATTTGTTTGGAAAGGAGGTTCAGTGTTCGCCTATCGCACCACCGCTTGCTCTAGTCCTGCAGCGAGCCCATGGATTAGCATTTTGCTCCGCTTCCGTGGCTGTCGGCCGACCTCTGCTCTATCAGTCTGGCAGAGACAAGCACAGCTTGAGTAAAGACCGCCTGGAATCGAAGCCTCAAAGAACCTCAGGTTTACTTTGGAGGCTTATCACCACAGTGTCAATGTGAACGTGTCATAACGTCCTGGTTCTGTTTATTACGGCTCCACAGGCCGTGTCTTTTCAGAAAAAATATCCTCTTGTGAGAACAGTCTGGGCTCAGAAAATCTGGAAATAATGATAATAATATATAAAAAAAAGAAAAGCAGCTAAAAAGTGGTTTGATGTTGAATTCATTCTGTTTTTAGGTTGCTTTGAAACACTACTCCACATGAGGGATATGTATTCTAGTTGGGTATGTAGTCAAAAACAGACGCACGGACAGAGTGTGACATAGCTGGTTTACGATTTCATAATGAAGTCCGACGATTTCCAGGTAGACCCTGACAGTCAAATCTTCCCCGTTTAACATATTCCTGTCCTTTCTTCTTCACTCGCACACTTTTTGTTTCTACCAGTTTTCAATCATTATATCAGAGGTGTCAAACTTTCACTTTTAAGTCCAAGTTTACATGAAGATATTTATATTATTCTTATTAGAAAACAAATTATAATCACCAAGAAATGTATTTCTTGTGCAGTACCAACAATATTTTGTCTCAGTTGATCTTTTATGTCATTTTCATTTGAGCTTAATTTATCTTCCGGGCCAGTTCGGACCCTTTGGTGTTTTTTTTTTCTTTTGCACCCTCGGGGTATTTGTTTGAAAGCTTTACACATCGCAAATGCCATCATCATGTGAATTCTGCTTGCACTGTGGAATAAAAATGAAAATACTAATTATAGTTTATCAGCAGATGGATCATAAAGTTTGTAGAAAGTCAGACATTAAAGGGACTCGGGAGAAAGGCAAACAGATTACTCAGAGCTACTGATCCTGGTGTTTATGTGCTTAAATATACTGCATCTCCCTTCAGATTATATGTGGAAATTTCAGACATACAGCTTCTGTGGAAAACATTCACCAGAATGAAGTTCCTCTGGGTTCTGCAGCTTGTTTAATAGATATAGTTTTAGTGTTCTAGAAAGTACCTGAAAGTTAGTTTTTTGTGTAAAATTCACAGTTTCTGTTTTCCTTTCTGCTCTGTGTGAGAAAACAGCTGGTACCCGTCACTATATGGCTCTATGTCTAGGTTATAATCTAATGTAATGAGGCCTGTCACCTACACAGAGTGTATTTATAAAGCCGCTGGATACGTTTTCCAGAATGCTCCTTCATGTACTTGTAGCTCGTGATGTGACTAGTTCGCTTTGGAGATGAGCTCTTTGTTGACATATTTCATAAGATGATATCTGATCCAGTTTTTTCTTTATAGTAGACAAAAAACAAGAACTCTTGAATTTAAAATAAAATAGTATATTAGTAGTTTGGGAAAAGGAAGCAGATGTAGTGGATATTAAATATGATTGTTGGCAACAAATGCAGAAGCAGGACGGTGCTGGGTAGTGTCATGCACCTGAATGCCTCCACCAAAACAATCTTTGTCACCTTTTAGGATCTCACACGGACAACTTGTAAGCTGACTCGCTTGTGCTGAAAGAGCTTCAGCTGGAGATGTAGGTCACTGTAGTCAGCTGTACAGTGTTTCCTGCTGTGAGGGGCTTACAGTAGCCAATGCTGCCCTCACACATGTGTTCCAGACTGGGCTATTGTTGTCCCCCGCAGCTCACGTTAAGGTGTTGATCCCCCAGCTGGCTGCGCACACGGCCTGCTGGCACCATGGGTCCTTTATGATGGTTAGAAGTGACAACACTGCTGATCCAGATGTTGATGTGCTTATGTAAAAACACAGGTTGAAAAGAAGTTGTTTGTTGTTTTTCTTTTTCTTCCTAGCATCATCCTGAGACACAAATCAAAACTGAGTACAGATATTGAATTCCTTACATATTCAACATATCTTGCCCAGAAACAATATCCAATTAAACTGCTTACATCTTTGTCTTCACAGGTGCACAACAAGGCGAGTCCACATAAATCAACCAATTAATCAATTAACCAGTTTCATAATTTCCGCTTCATTTTAGAATAAAATACAATTATCAATTTCTAACAATAAGATCACAACTTATTGTGACAAAAACACAATGTCAAAAGACAATCAAAGAGCGGACTCAAAATTTCAGAAATACAGTGATCGGAACCTCGGTGTTCTGCAGAAAACAGACACAATGGCTGAGCGCAACACCAGACATGGACTCCTTTGTTTGCTTGAGACGTATGGTAGATTTTCAGGTTGGGTAAAAGTTTCTGGAATAATTGTTAGAGAAGCTACGTTCCATGCCATGCCTCCAAAGCACAGAAAGTGCTTGTTCCCGAGGGATTCAAGGAGGGAGGAACATGGCTTAGAACAGGCTGGTTAAAACAAACGAATGGTGTATTTTCTATTCATTTAATTATTTAGCTGCAGTTTGGTTGTGAAAGAGAGTTGCAACATAATGAAAACACTCGTAGAAAACATCGCCTATCCTGCCTTCAATGCAGATCAAAGAAGTGAACTCTGGACCCCCTACAAACGTAACTTTAGGTTTGCTTGAAGTGGACTACAATGCAAATAACAGTGTTGGTTCACCACAGGGCTTTAAGTGTAAACACAACTAAAACATCGTATGTCTGATAACAGGATCTGGCTGGAAGAAAGGCTTTGTTGTTAGAATTACATACAACCCAAAGAAACACAAGTTGTTCCGCATTAACCAATAAAAGAGATTTATTTTTATTTGTAATTACAGATCTGAGGAAGCATGTTACAGGTTCCAACTTAGAAAGTAGTACTAAAGTTGTCGCAAATGAAAAAGATTCATTAACAATTGTTTTGTCGTTGCATCGTGGCTGTATGAATTATAATCAAACCAAAATGGGATGCGCCTAAAGATTCCCACATTAATTGGATCTGCTGTATTCAGACTCCATGGCGACTCTACAGGGACAATCCAAATCAATTTGCTTTTTTTTCCCTGAGAAAAATTAAGAGATGCTCAGATTAACATGCGGTAACCATGACATGCAAATTAAGAAGGGAGAAAGAAATTAACTGTTGAGTTCAATCACTGGAGAAATCTTTGTGCCCACTTGAGACGGCACGAAAAGCATGCTGAACACACCAACATGGATACCTGGCGCAAGCTGTCACTGGAACGACAAATACCTGCAGCTATTGATCAAGCGAACCAAGACCTCATTATTCTGCTGGATGGAAACAATTAATTGCAACTGGGAAGCATCTGGCAGATGTTAATCTTAAATTTCATGGTCGCTCTAACAGGTTATTGGAGTTGGGCTGAATGAAGATGACTTACATAAGGAAATAAACCAAAGGATTGAAAAGTAAGTGTAAAACCGTGTTTATAGTTGTTTAATAAATTCTTCAAAATAAAACTGTTTTGCACCAATTAAAAGAAACAACTCATATTTTCTTTCTTGCCTCTAAAAAATAGATAAGCCCCATTTTCTGCTCCATTGTTTCCTCGTTGCTCCACATTGTTGCCATGACTAACATAATGATGACAATGGTGTCAACATAAATGAAAGTAAAGCCTATTACAGTGGCCCTGTGCATAGTTTGCTTTCGGTGATGGAAACTATTCCCCTCTATACATGCTCATTTCTTCAAAATATCTGCATTCATATTTATAGCACAAGTTGTGAGAGAAATGGCCTTAGACCTTTTCCATTCGTCATTTATGCATCTCATACATATATGTATTAGTAGCGGCACATAAAATATGCAAAATAACATTTACAACATGATGTCTTAATCATGTGACTAAACAAACTGATATAGAGATTGCATCTCTTTTTCACTTACTCTGAGAAAAAGTAGATTAATTTGTCTAATCCCTCTTCTATAATATGGAAACACAGTCTGTAGTCTAGAAAAATCTTAACTTTAAAATGGACAAAGGCTATATGGTTATATTTGTCTGAAAAAATATAACCTTACTGATGTCGTTGGCCTTTAATGAAGCTATGTGTTTTATGAATTTGCTGATGTTCAGGGAACAAACACAGTCAATTTGTCAGGAATTCTCCCACTGAAACCCCATAATCCCACCTTTTCTCAGCCTCTCCAAGCAGGTGACATCCTGAGCTGCTCCTGGTTTGAAGTAATCTCATACAACAGATGGGTCCTTTTCAGTAGGCCTGCCAGCACCACACCACACTGCAGGTGCTTGTGGCAACAAAACTGCAAACACTGCCCACGCCGGTAGAGTGGTCCAGTTTTCATACTGCATGCCATCACCACGCAAGATGCTCTGCTGGTGTGGGTCTCTTTTCCGGAAGCACCACAGGGTGGGAGAAGCACTTCCTGCACATTTTTTCTGTGGTCAGTGAAACTTAGAGAGTTTGATCAGATTGTGCTTATTTCATCTGTCTTGTTTGCTCGTCCGCTGGATGGTTATAAGAGCTAACATTTCACTTGTTAATGCTGAGAATTTTCTTTCCATCTTAAGAGTTCATTTTGGTGGTTCACACTGGTGCTAACATCGACAGCTGTGTGGCTAATGCACCACCTACTGAACAAGTAAGTGACTGGCTGGACATGTTACGAAGATCAGACTTTCCACTCCTACGCTGGATCCCCTAATGGAAACAGGGCCTTACGCCTCATTTGTGCTTCCTGTACAAAAGTGAATAGGTCTTTTTCAAAAGTCAGTTTTAGACAATAGCAAACAATGCATCCGTTAGCAAGATTAAAATGTACATTCTTAGAAACAACAGGACAACAGTATAAGAGTCCGCACAACCATTTAAATATATTTCAAATGTCTATTTTCCTTTCACTGGTTGCATTGTGTAGGGCTGCACGGTGGCGAGGTGGTTAGCGCTGTAGCCTCACAGCCGGTTCGATCCCCGGCTCGGGCAGTGGCCTATCTGTGTGGAGTTTGCATGTTTTCCCCGTGTTAGCGTGGGTTCTCAACCGGATTCTCCGGCTTCCCCCCACAGTCCAAAAACATGCACCCTGTGATGGACTGGCAACCTGTCCAGGGTGTACCCTGCCTCTCGCCTGTTGGCTGCTGGGATTGGCTCCAGTCCCCCCGCTCTCCCTCTGTGGTTTCCAGTGGTACATGTTCCATTGCATCTGCAAATGGACTGAAACTTGCACAAAAGGTAGGTGAAAGACAGACAAAGGGCACTCTCCATATACATATCTAATAAAGAGCATAAATGAGGCCTTAAAGGGCAAAGTTCTGCCAAAGGGGACAAATAATGGAAGTGGATGCATTATCCATGCATGTCTATCCCATGATTCTGTATACCAGGCTTTAGTACAATCCTGTTTCTTCACCTGTAAAACATGTATCCAGCTAAGGGTGCCTTTCATTTAGAGAGACTGTAGACTGTATTTCAGGGTGGAGTTTGCAAAAAAAAAAAAAAGAAAAAAAGGAAAAAAAAAAGGTTAATATAAATGGTTACAGACCCAAAAAAGTTACCAAATCTGTCAATCATACTTTAAACAAATCTCCTTGTCCTGTCCACTTGGAAACATCTTTTTACTGAAAACTGCCTAAAACACATGAAGCTGAGACATTAAACAGATGTAAGATTAAAGTAAAAAGCTCTTTAGATGTCAGGTACTTTTTGTTATGTTACTCTGTTTCCATTTTTATTTGAAATAAAATAATTATCTACAGATCACAGCTTCATATACCTCATGTCAACTCTTTATTTTGATATCAACAGTGCCTTGACTCGGAGGGAAAGCTGTGACCTTTTGATATATGTGAGCTGTAGTTTTCACTGTTGTGATGTTAATAAGAGAGCAAGCTGATGGATATTCCATGCAGATAAAACTCCAAAGGCCATTTTCCTACAACTGCTACCCACATTCACATGCTGATGCTAGCTCGTGGAGGTGTGTGTGTGTGTGTGTTGACCAAAGGAAGCTTGCTGCATCCTAAATTAATCACGCCACTTTAACGTCTACGTAGTCTTTGCTGAGCCAGCTGTAAAGTTGGAGTGAGCGTGAGAGAGAGGAAGAACGTTAAGCAGCAATGCAGGAGAAACTCGGGGTACTTACAGAAATACTCCCCCTTGTGCTTTACTCCTTTTATGTCCCTGTTCGTGCCAACTGTCTCCTCTCTGCAGCCCGATTCACCTCCTCACCTCACCAACTTTTATATCCTCCATCAATCCTCCAGCCTCCTCCTCATGCGCTGCCTCTGTTACCTCCTTTATAATTTTAAATCCTCCCTCCTGTACAAGATTCCCCCTCCCTCCAGTGCTTTTCTGTTGCCTCTGTTACCTCCTTTATAATTTTAAATCCTCCCTCCTGTACAAGATTCCCCCTCCCTCCAGTGCTTTTCTTACTCCTCCCGCATCAGTGCCCTCTAAGCACTGTTCTGCTGCAACTCAGCTGGTGACGCCGTGCAAGTAGACTGCTCCTTTTGTGCCCTGTTGAAAGGGACTCACAGCTTGTGAGAGTGTGTGCATGAATGAAGAGGGTGAGTGGGTCAGAACGATTGACATGGGCATCCATCAACGACAAGCGCTCGGCGGGCCTGTCGCTGTCACGGAGATTTCAGTCAAGCTTGTCTGCATCAATTATATGTTGTAGATAACTGGGACGTAACTACACAGACACACACACATACACAGTCCTACAACCCCCTCCCATGCATGACGCCACCTATTCGCAGCTACAGCTACCCTGAAAAATTTTATTAATGTCATCCCCATTTTGTCCAACCACACACACACACACACACACATATCTGAAAGCTCAGTAACATAAAGCCCATCTCTTTCAGGCTAACTCATAATAAAGACACAAAAGAAGGATGTGTGTTTTGATGCTCACTAGAGCATGAAAATGAGAAGAAGTAGGCCTGTTAAAAGCGGCAGCAACTCTTCCTGCTAATGGACGAGTACATTTAGAAATATAGTCAAAAGAGAAGAGAAGCAGAAATGGTTTTAGCCTGAAGAATCTTTTCTTTCTTCCTTTCAGCTCAGAATTGGGAAAACCTTTCGTTAACGCCGCTTAAAAGGTGTTTAGAGACAACAACCGGCTCAAAATGGTGTAATCCAGATTAAAAGAAACTGCTTCATGATGGAAGAAGAGCTTTAGTAAGTTGCTAAAAAATATTTCTGACGGCAAAATGGCGACTAGATGGTTACTCATAAGAGTATGACAGGATGAGAGTGGAGGATAGAAAAGACCTGTAGGGGATGATATCATCATTAAGACATTCATCCCAATGTGCCATCTGGAGTAATGGCTTTTGGATGCTTCTTTGACCAAGCCTCGAGCTACAGTGATTTAATGATTTATTGATAGCGGCATGCCTTAGGGCTGTACAACTAAATTAAAGCTTATAATCACGCCATTGTGAAATCATTATTTCATGCAACATGTCATGTAGGTGGTTTGACCAGAGAGAAAAGCCTGGAAACTATAAATAATGAACCGGAGTCATCACACTACATCAAAGTCCTTGACTGAGTGTCCTTTGTAACCTGAGCAGTGTGTGGGCTCGGATCATGGCATCTGCTTGCTGAACAGCAAACTCAGCCGCTTTTAAGGTGGACAAAAGAAACAAGTGCTAAAAGGAAAATAAACAGCTGTATGATGTCCTCGTTGCAAGCTGTCCTCCATTAAGTCAGATTAGACCATGGAGAGTTTGAACTGGTGCTTTGCTTATAGGCTGAGCTGTTCTTATTTAAATTTAAAAAAAAGATACGAGCAAATGTTTGCCAGTATGAAGAGATTGTAATATCATTAAAACCTGCAAAAGAATTTCAACATTTTCACTGGCAATTTTAAAACGAAACTTTAATGAAAAGATTACACATCAGTCCACAGAAGCCCAACTTTAATACTTCAAAAAGAAATAATATTTGTTCACCATCTACACTGAGTTCTTATCTTTATATAAGAATGTTCTAAATTAAAATAATTTACAATAAAACCCAAAGCAACTTACATGGGATGAGTGATCCAGCCTAACATGCATGGAGTAGCAAAAGAGAACCCACGGATACATGGGGAGAACATGCAAACTCCACGCAGAAAGGTCGTTGTTCAAACCTCCCCCCAGCCGAGGCTCGAACCAGCAACCTTCTGTTAAGAAACAGTGTTGACCGCTACTCCACCGCGCTAAAAGTAGAAGCAAAAAAGGAAAACTGTGTAAAAGTGTGCTATCGTTTGGTTTGAAGACATTATGGTTAAAGTGAAGGCTTCATTCTCCAATTTGTTTTACTATCCCAGCAAAATCCTCTGGTTCTGTGCTCAATCCAATCCAATTTAACTTTATTTATAAAACACTTTTTTATAACAACAAAGTTGAACCAAAGTGCTGCACACAATTCAAGGCAAAGCAACAACATAAATAGGAATAAGATGATATGCAATAAGAATAATAAAATTAGTAATAACAGTGACACATAAAACAAATAAAAAGATAAAAAGTCAACAATTCAAGCTGTGATAAAAGTCAATGAAAACAGGTAAGTCTTTAGAAAGGTTTTAAAAACAGAAAGAGACCCAGCCTGTCTAATATGCAGTGGCAATGTGTTCCACAATTTGGCGCCAACAACTGAAAACGAGCAGTCTTCTCAGAACTTCAATTTAGTTCTTGGGGCCGTCAGTGGGGAACAATCTGTCGACCTGAGAGAGCGTGTAGGGGAGTAATTCTGGAGCAGGTCGGACAAATACTGTGGGGCAAGACCACGTTGACATTTAAAAACAAATAAAAGAATTTAAAAATCCATACGACATGAGAGAAGTAGCCAGTGTAAAGACCTGAAAACCAGAGTTCTGTGTTCCTGTCTTTGGACGCCAGTGAAAAGCCGGGCTGCAGCATTCTGAACCAGTTGGAGTCGGGCAAGAGTTGACTGACTGAGGCCGACATAAAGCGCACTGCAGTAGTCCAGGCGATTTGTAATAAATGCATGAATTAAAATCTCAAAGCTCATCATCAGCCATTCACTTTGCACTGGTTTAAAATACAGAATATTCAAGCGAATTTGTTTGTTTTCTCTCAGAATGATTTCCCACTCATTTATTTTCAGTTATAAAACAATTAACTAAATGAGGCAAATTAACTTAAGAAACAATATGTGATGCAAGTGGCTCTGCTCAGTACCGAATGGAATTATCCATTGTAAGGGAAAACCTGGCTTGGTCAACACTCTGTACTGTGGAGATGGGAGGCTGCTGACCATGACTCGGGACGTTGTGGGTTGGTGAAACCCCGTCAACATGTCTTCAGATGAGGAAGCAGAGCTGGGGGACTCAGGGGTGGCAGTACCATGGGGGTGGACAAGATCCACCCAGAGTTTCTTAAAGTTCTGGCCGGCAGATAGATGGGGGTCCCCTGTGAAAGACTGGTAGAACTCTCCTATAGCGATAGGGTCGGGGTTGGGGTTAGTCTGATCCCCATCATTCAGAACGGGATCATAGTAGAGCTGCTGCCCCTCCGCACACAGGGGAGCCAGATGAGGGGGCTCAGGTATCTGGTTAGGATGCTTCCCTGGTGAGGTGTTCCAGACATGTCACAGGGAGACCCCGGGAAAGACCCAGGACAAGCCGGGAGGATTATATCTCTCAGCTTGCCTGGGAACGCCTCCATAAGTACATAGAGATCCTGTGTTTATTTCTTCATCTTTCCATCCTCTAACAGTCAACATGGCTCAGTTTAGATTCAGAATCAGAATTGAGGTTCAACATGCTATTGAAATCCCACATCAGCGACTCAGGACTCTGTGAGCTGGATTTAAAGGACACCAATTTTTATTAGAGTGGCCTCATGTAGAAATAAAAGATTTGACCTGGGAGGAGGAGGAAAAGGAAAAAGAAATATCCTCGAATGCATTTCCTCCTCTATCAGCAGCTTGATACCCTTGAACAAGGTGTATGAGTTACGATCTGCTCCACTGGAGTTGCGCAATGTCCACAGGGGCTGTAGCAGCTCCCAGGCGTGCAGAGTTCTGCTACTGAATGGGGATATGCAGGGCAAGCGGAAAGAAAAAAAAGAGCTCATGTGTTCTGTCAACCCATTACAGGTTAATAAAGGTTATAAAAAAAGGTGCTGTTTTAGCATTTGGAACCTTTTTCCGCTCTATGAGATCCAAAAGCAAAAACAAGCTTGTCCTTTGTGTGCACAGCTATAAACATTTCACATCTGTTTAAAACACACACACAGAAGAAGCCATGTTTCAGTCCCAATGAAATGTTCCAGCATGGTTTCTGCAACAGTCTGCATACACACACACACACATGCACATCGTCTGCCTGCCATAAGACACCCGGGCACAAAGACACACGCCACAGCCATGCAAACAGGATTTTTACACTTCCAGACAAAATGAGATTATTTTTTGCCATTGAGATTATTCCAAGCGAGCGCTCATGTTGTTTCTCAGTCATGCTTGGGCAATGTATTGCACTTCTGTACATACAAGGAACATATTAAACAAAATCATAGAATTAAAAAAAGATTAATTTGTGAATTGTAAATTGGCTGGTTTCACCTGCAGAGCTGAGAACGCTCAACCAGGCTCATTATTCACATCATTCAAACTCCTGCTGACCACGTTGCAAAAGCAGAAATGAATAGTCTGCTGGGTTGGAGTTTGAAAGCAAACAAGCAAGCCTTTCAATCCATTTCTAAGTCAGGGATGGTAAGTCCTGGAAATGGCCACATTAGCCTGTGGTTGATAAGTGGCATCCCATTCTCCCAACCCCATCATAAGCAGTACACTTCATCTTCAACACCCTTCCGCATTATATTAAAGCACTATCTGTGGCTTGCTGCAACTTTGTTAACCATTTTTATATTCATGCATAGATTAAATCTTTGAGAGATGCATCAATCATCTGCTGTGGGTGCTGTTTAGAAAGCATGTAGACAAAGAACACAGTTTATTATCTCTGATTTGGTTGTCAGAAAATTGAAGTGTCAAACTTCCAGGTAAATTATTTTTAAAGTCTTTGATCTACAGTTTCTCAGGGGCCTCACTAATTAAAAGATCGACATCCATCAGGTTCACCTGGAGTAGACAGCAGCACAGATACTGTACGGTAGTAGTTAATTTCCCGTACTACTCCTGTGTGGCTTCAAATTGCAGCAATTGGATTTTAATCTGTGTACCACTGATTAGTCATTTGGCTCCCCAGCCGCTGTGTAATTTGTTCCACAACAGAAAGCAGAACAGGCACGTGTTCATACACACATTTCACAGAGGCGCACACACACGCGCGCATGCATGCATGCATGCATTGTTGCAAAGATATGCATGGATGCGTGAATAGATGGACACATTTAAAAAAATACATTCGAAAAATTGTGTTTATCTCTCTAGATTGATAGATAGATAGATAGATAGATAGATAGATAGATAGATAGATAGATAGATAGATAGATAGATAGATAGATAG